>PISX010024975.1:0-26898 GCA_004024625.1 Mellivora capensis
AAAAAAAAAAAAAAGGAAAAAAAAATAAAAAATAAATAAAAATATACAACCATTGGGGCTCTATTTATTGTTAAAGGAAACATGTCTAAAAAACATGTCTAAAGTAAACATGTTTTAAAATATTATTATCTAATTAGGAAGGATACTTTTGCAGAAAGCAAATATTGTGTTCTTTTCAATAATTTAATAATCTTTTTTTTCAAGTTAAAGGAACAGAATTGTCTTTTTTTATATAACGCTAAGATATCATAATTAAACTGCTGGCATCTTTCATCCTGCAGCACTGCCTCAGTGTTCTCATTTGTAAGGCAATAATACATATTGAGTAAAGCTAATTCTGGCTTCCAATCTTAATTAAGAAAGTGCTGTTATATGCAGCAACACATAGCCCTTACATTTCCCAATACCCAATACCCAGTGAAGAAATAAATTCCTCACTGCCTGAGTTAATACTGGCACACAGGCACATAAGGACCAGAATCTTCATCACTAGCTCATAATTTTTGATTGCTCATCGTTGGCAAGTTACTCTAACTAGGCACTCTAATGGGTACACACATCACCAAACATGCTGACACCATTGCTTTTATATCTGAGGGTTCCATGAAGGCAAAAGAAGCCTCAAAGAGATGACAGAGTAATGGGGAAAACTGCATTTTATGAAGTAAGGAAAATTACTAAAAGGCTAGAGACATAAATGAATACTGCCCCTCAGGTAGAACTCTTATATATACCCTTCATGCAAGAAACTCTTTTATGATACTCAAAATAGTCTCTCTTTCTGAGAACAAAGATCATGTTTATTGTAGAACTAAGAACTGTTGAAATTGATTGAGAACATTCTGAAGAAGTCCAAGGTCCAAGCTCTGGTAGGGGCATCCTGAGGGTATGTTAAAGAAAGAATATTAAAGAACTTATCTTCTCTAGGAAATAGTGATAACAATTTACTGGTAATTGACCTGGAAGATAATTGACCCTATATTGACCATCAGAGTCATAATCACCCATTCAACAAACACTTACTGAGTAAATTCGTGTTGCCAAGTTCTGTTCTAGGCACAAGGGATAAGTCATAAACAAAAATGATGTTTTCTGGTCTCAAGAATAGCAATAAAAACTAATAAAAGAACAAAATTTAATCTTATAGTAATATTATGTAGAGCATAAGAACATATGATCTGATAAAGTCTACTTAGAAGATCAATTCTAAAGCACAAATATCTGCTGTATTCCAGAGGAGAAAAAGGGACAGTATGACTGGGACAAAATGAGGGTAGAGGAGGGGATTGGAGAGGTAGGCAGGGTCCAAATTTTACAGAAGTGCATTTTAAGCTATGCAAGCAATATAGATTTTACTCAAAATGTAATTCTAACAATTAAAGGGTTTAAACAGTGAGGTGAAAATATTTTACTCTAGAGTATTTGCCTGTACATGCTGACTTACATTTTTAAGAAATTGTTCTGACCATAATGTCAAAATTTATTGTAAGGTCCTGGGTGAAAAGTAGAATCATTGGAATCATTTAGGCAAAAGATGATGGCAATGTGGACTTGGAGATAGAGGGATAGACATAACATCCATTTGGGAATTAAAGCCACAAGAATGATGTAGATATTTGCCAGCTGAAGGCAAAGTTAGGCCAACATAAGACATTTAACATTTATACAGATTATTCATAAGAGTGGGGAAGTTGCCACAAAACAAGTTGTCAACCAAACCATAGTGTTTCTACACCAAAAATACTACAGGTAGCATGGATTATGATACTTCAAGGAGAAGGAAAGAGATAAGAGAAAGCTAATGAAATATTTACGGTGTAGAGATCTGAGGCCTGATTGTAGTGTGGAGGAAATCTTTCCTCCAGGAAATCCAGGCAGTCAGAAGGCTGGAGTTCTAAACCCACCCCTGTTACTGTTCCAATATGAAAATCTGAGGAATGAGTGTATCTTTTTAAAGTTCTGTGTCCTTTGTAAAACAAGAGGGCTGTGGATATTATCTTATAGTTACTAATAACTTAAATATTTCATCGTCCCTATTGTATTAGTTTTTTACTTCACAAAATGATGGGTAAGTGGCTCCTGGGTGGCTAAATCGGTTAAGCATCTGCTTTCAGCTTAGGTACTGGTCCTGGGGTTATGGTATCCAGCTCAGCAGGGATATTGCTTCCCTTCCTTTTTCCCCTCCCCTGCACTCATGCACTCTCTCTGCTCTCTCTCTCAAGTAAATAAATAAAATCTTAAAAAAAAAACCTTAAGAAAAGAAAAATGTGTGAGACATGTATGATAAAAGTTATATAACTGTGTGTTTTAAATAATTTTTTCATCAAATTATTGACTATTTTAAACCTTGAAAACAGTCTAGAACTTTGAAAAGAGTAAATTTTATTCATATGAAAGGCAATACTGTTTAAGATGAAATTGTAAAATATTTTCCTTATGTATTGAATAACTATCCATTTTCCAAATAGCAATTTCATTTTTTTTAAGAGTTATTTATTTGAGAGAGAGAGAGAGAGGAGAGGCACGCAAGTTGGGAGGAGGGGCAGAGGGAGAGAATCTTCAAGCAGACTCCTTGCCAAGCACAGTGACAAGGGGCTCAACCCCAGGGGCGCCTGGGTGGCTCAGTGGGTTAAAGCCTCTGCCTTTGGCTCAGGTCATGATCCCAGGGTCCTGGATCAAGTCCCACATCGGGCTCTCTGCTCAGCGAGGAGCCTGCCTCCCTCTCTCTCTCTCTGCCTGCCTCTCTGCCTACTTGTGATCTCTGTCTTTCCAAGTAAATAAATAAAATCTTAAAAAAGGGGGGGGCCTCAACCCCATAAACCATGGGATCATGACATGAGCCAGAATCAAGAGTCAGACGCTTAACTGACTGAGCCACCCAGGGGCCCCAATAGCAATTCACTTCTCATGTGTTAAGCTCCCAAAATATAAAGATCCCTTACATGATTAGATAAAATCATGTATAAGGGAATCATTACACAGCACTTACTGTGTGTGAGATACTAAGTACTTTAGAAATATCAAATCAATTATCAAGCTACCCTTATAGGATAAATGCTGTTTTTTTTTATTTTTTTTTATTTTTTAAATTTCTTTTCAGTGTTCCAGAATTCATTGTTTATGCACCACACCCAGTGCTCCATGCAATACATGCCCTCCATAATAACCACGTCCAGGCTTACCCAAACACCTACCCACCGCCCCTCCAAAACCCTCAGATTGTTTTTCAGAGTCCACAGTCTCTCATGGTTCATTTCTCCCTCCAATTTCCCCCAACTCCCTTCTCCTCTCCATCTCCCCATTCCTTATTCCTTATGCTCCACAAATAAGCGAAACCATATGATAACTGATTCTCTTTGCTTGACTTATTTCACTCAGCATAATCCTTTCCAGTCCTGTCCATGTTGATACAAAAGTCGGATATACATCCTTTCTGATGGAGATATAATACTCCATAGTATATGGACCACATCTTCCTTATCCATTCGTCCGTTGAAGGGCATCTTGGTTCTTTCCACAGTTTGGCAATTGCTTCTATGAGCATTGGGATACAGATGACCCTTCTTTTCACTACATCTGTTTCTTTGGGGTAAATACCCAGTAGTGCAATTGCAGGGTCATAAGGAATATCTATTTTTAATTTTTTTTTTAACAGAGATCACAAGTAGGCAGAGAGGCAGGCGGGGGCAGGGGGGAGCAGGTTCCCCACTGAGCAGAGAGCCCGATGCGGGGCTGAATCCCAGGACCCTGGGATCATGACCCGAGCCAAAGGCAGAGACTTTAACCCACTGAGCCACCCAGGCGCCCCTTTTTTAAATTTCTTAAGGAATCTCCACACTGTTTTCCAAAGTGGCTGCACCAACTTGCATTCCCAGCAACAGTGTAAGAGGGTTCCCCTTTCTCCACAGCCTCTCCAACACACATTGTTTACGGTCTTGTTAATTTTGGCCATTCTAACTGGTGTAAGGTGGTATCTCAATGTGGTTTTGATTTGAATCTCCCTGATGGCTAGTGATGATGAACTTTTTTCATGTGTCTGTTAGCCATTTGTATGTCTTCATTGGAGAAGTGTCTGTTCATGTCTTCTGCCCATTTTTTGACATGATTATTTGTTTTGTGTGTGTTGTGTTTGAGGAGTTCTTTATAGATCCTGGATATCAGCCCTTTGTCTATATTTTCATTTGCAAATATCTTCTCCCATTCCCTGGGTTGCCTCCTTGTTTTGTTGACTGTCTCTTTGCTGTGAAGAAGCTTTTGATCTTGATGAAGTTCCAAAAATTCATTTTTGCTTTTGTTTCCTTTGCCTTTGGAGACATATCTTGAAAGAATTTGCTGTGGCCAATGTCGAAGAGGTTACTGCCTATGCTCTCCTCTAGGATTCTGATGGATTCCTGCCTCATGTCGAGGTCTTTTATCCATTTTGAGTTTATCTTTGTGTATGGTGTAAGAGAATGGTCAAGTTTCATTCTTCTACACATAGCTGTCCAATCTTCCCAGCACCATTTATTGAAGAGACTGTCTTTTCTTCACTGTATATTTTTTCCTGCTTTGTCGAAGATAATTTGACCATAGAGTTGAGGGTCAATCTCTGGGCTCCCTACTCTGTTCCACTGGTCTAAGTGTCTGTTTTTATGCCAGTACCATGCTGTCTTGGTGATCACAGCTTTGTAGTAAAGTTTGAAATCAGGCAACATGATGCCCCCAGTTTTGTTTTTCTTTTTCAACATTTCCTTAGCAATTCAGGGCCTCTTCTGATTTCATACAAATTTTAGGATTGTTTGCTCTAGCTCTTTGAAAAATGCCAGTGGAATTTTGATCGGAATGGCATTGAAAGTATAGATTGCTCTAGGCAATATAGACATTTTAACAATGTTTATTCTTGGGACGCCTGGGTGGCTCAGTGGGTTAAGCCTCTGCCTTTGGCTTGGGTCATGATCTCAGGGTTCTGGGATTGAGTCCTGCATCGGGCTCTCTGCTCAGCGGGGAGCCTGCTTCCCTTCTCTCTCTGCCTGTCTCTCTGTCTACTTGTGATCTCTCTCTCTCTCTGTGTCAAATAAATAAATAAATAAAATCTTTTAAAATAAAATAAAAACAATGTTTATTCTTCCTATCCATGAGAATGGAATGGTCTTCCATCTTTTTGTGTCTTCTTCAATTTCTTTCATGAGTGTTCTGTAGTTCCTTGAATACAGATCGTTTACCTCTTTGGTTAGGTTTATTCCCAGGTATCTTATGGTTCTTGGTACTATAGTAAATGGAGTTGATTCTCTAATTTCCCTTTCTGTATTTTCATTTTTAGTGTATAAGAAAGTAACTGACTTCTGTACATTGATTTTATATCCTGCCACATTACTGAATTGTTGAATGAGTTCTAGTAGTTTAGGGGTGGAGTGTTTCGGGTTTTCCACAGAAAGTATCATGTCATCTGCGGAGAGAGAGTTTGACATCTTCATTGCCAACTTGAATACCTTTTATTTCTCTTTGTTGTCTGATTGGTATTGTTAGGACATCTAATATCATGTTTAACCAGAGTGGTGAGAGTGGGCATCCTTTTCATGTTCCTGATCTCAAAAGAAAGGCTCTCATCTTTTTACCATTGAGGATGATATTCGCTTGGGTTTTTCATAGATAGATTATATGAAGTTGAGGAATGTTCCCTCTATCCCTATGCTTTGAAGTGTTTTAATCAGGAACAGATGCTGGATTTTGTCAAATGCTTTTTCTGCATCAATTGAGAGGACCATGTGGTTCTTCTCTCTTCTCTTATTGATTTGCTCTATCACATTGATTGATTTGTGAATGTTGAACCACCCTTGCAACCCAGGGATAAAACCACTTGGTCATGGTGGATAATCTTTTTAAAGTACTGTTGGATCCTATTAGCTAGGATCTTGTTGAGAATCTTCGCATCCATATTCATCAGGGATATTGGTCTAAAATTCTCCTTTTTGGTGGGGTCTTTGCCTAGTTTGGGAATCAGGATAATGCTGGCTTCATAAAAAGAGTCTGGGAGTTTTCCTTCTGCTTCAATTTTTTGAAACAGCTTCAGGAGAATAGGTATTATTTCTTCTTTGAAAGTTTCATAGAATTCCCCAGGGAATCCGTCAGGTCCTGGGCTCTTGTTTTTTGGGAGATTTTTGATCACTGCTTCAATCTCATTACTAGATATCAGTCTATTCAGGTTGTCAATTTCTTCCTGGTTCAATTTTGGGAGTTTATAGTTTTCCAGAAATGCATCCATTTCATCTAGTGGGTTAAGCCTCTGCCTTCGGCTCGGGTCATGATCTCAGGGTTCTGGGATTGAGTCCCGCATCAGGCTCTCTGCTCAGTGGGGAGCCTGCTTCCCCTTATTGAGATATAATTTATTGTCATATAACTGTTGACAATAATTTCTGATGTTGTTTCTATTTCTTTGGTGTTAGTTGTGATCTCTCCCTTTTCATTCATGATTTTATTAATTTGGGTCTTCTCTCTTTTCTTTTGGTTTAGTTTGGCCAATGGTTTATCGATCTTATTGATTCTTTCAAAAAAACAGCTTTTAGTTTCATTGATGCATTCTACTGTATCTCTAGTTTCTATCTCATTGATCTCTGCTCTAATCTTGATTATTTCCCTTCATGTGTGTGGAGTTGGCTTAATTTGTTGTTGATTCTCCAGTTCTTTAAGGTTTAAAGAGAGCTGGTATATTCTGGATTTTTCAATTTTTTTGAGGGAGGCTTGGATGGCTATGTATTTCCCCTTATGACCACCTTTACTGTATCCCATAGGTTTTGGACCAAAGTGTCTTCATTCTCATTGATTTCCACGAATTGTTTAAGTTTTTCTTTGATTTCCTGGATGATTCAAGCATTCTTAAGCAAGGTAGTCTTTAGCTTCTAGGTGTTTGAATTCCTTCCAAACTTTTTCTTGTGGTTGAGCTCTAGTTTCGAAGCATTGTGATCTGAGAATATGCAGGTAATAATCTCAATCTTTTGGTGTCGGTTGAACCCTGATGTGTGACCCAGTATGTAATCTATTCTAGAGAAGGTTCCATGTGCACTTGAGAAGAATGAGTATTCTGCTGTTTTTGGGTGGAATGTTCTGTATATATCTATGAGGTCCATCTGATCCGAAGTGTCATTCAATGCTCTTGTTTCTTTATTGATTTTCTGCTTGGATGATCTACTACTGAGAGTCATGTGTTAAGATCCCCTACTATTAATGTATTCATGTCAATATGATTTTTTATCTTGATTAACAGTTGTCTTATGTAGTTGGCTGCTCCTATATTGGGGACATAAATATTTACAATTGTTAGATCTTCTTGGTGGTTAGAACCTTTAAGAATGATGTAGTGTCTTCTGTACCTCTGACTACAGTATTTAGTTTAAAATCTAATTTATCTGATATGAGAATTGCTACCCCATTGAGACCCATTGGCATGAAAGATGCTTCTCCATCCCTTCACTTTCAGTCTGGATGTATCCTTAGGTTCAAAATGGGTCTCTTGTAGACACCATATGGATGGGGCCCTGTCATTTTATCCAATCTGCAACACTGTGCCATTTTATGGGTGCATTTAGGCCATTCACGTTGAGAGTGATTATTGAGAGATACATTTTTATTGACATCATGTTACCTGTGAAGTCTTTGTTTTTATAGATTGTCTCCATAAATTTCTGTTCAATGATATTCTTGGGGTTTTTTTTTCCTCTTTTATAGAACTCCCCTTAATATTTCTTGTAGTGCTGGCTTAATGGTCACATACTCTTTTAAACCTTACAGGTCTTGAAAGCTCTTTATCTCTCCAGCCATTTTGAATGTCAGTCTTGCTGGACAAAGTATTCTTGGCTGCACATTCTTCTCCTTTAGTGCCCTGAATACATCTTGCCAGCCCTTTCTGGCTTGCCAGGTTTCTGTGGACAAGTCTGGTGTTATTCTGAGGGGCCTTCCTCTGTATGTAAGGAATCTCTTCCCCCTAGTTGCTTTCAAGAGCTCCTGTCTAAAATTACGATTCATCATTTTCACAATCAGGTTTCTCAAGGTCTTTCTAGATTCTATGATCTTGGGGGGAAACCTTTCTGCCTCTAGGACATGAACGCTGGTTCCATTCGCCAGATTGGGAATATTTTCATGGAGAACTTGTTCAAGTATATCCTCTAGTCTTCTTTCTTTCTCCTCCCCCTCAGGGATTCCAATATTTCTGACGTTGGAACGTTTCATGGTGTCATTTATTTGCCTATTCTGTTTTCATGGCTTCTAAGCTGTTTGTTCCAGGCCTCCTCCAGATCCTTTTTCTCTATTGGTTTGTGCTCTAGATCACTAATTCTATCTTCTGCCTCAGTTACCCTAGCTGTTGCTGTTTTTACAACTACTTCATAGATGAGAAAATGAGACACAGAGAAATTCACTGATGTTCTTAAGGTCACATAGTTAATAAGTGGATGGGTCAAGATTTTAATCCAGCACATCTGGCACTAGGATCTCTGCCTCTAAATATTACATTATATCTGAGGTTGATAAAGGAAGGCTTGTATTCTTGAGAATTTAACATAGAGTAAAAGTTCCTGGATTTCTATCATAAATTATTCTCCATCATCATGAGGAAAAGAACAAGACATTCAAATCCCATAAAAGGAATTGTGAAGAAATGAAGAAGAGATTTCTTAATCAAACACTTCTAATGCACTTTAGCAGAATTGATTGAATAAACTAGCACACAATATATGTTTGTTGAGTGGATTCTCACAACTCAACATAGGTTTTAAGTGGATTCACTTACAACAGGTCCAGTTTTCCCTACTAATCTTTAAGATGAGTTGATTAGACTGGTTTAGAAGATATTATCTTCCTAAAGAGTAAGAGGGAAAAGGGAGAAATGTTTGTTGGATATATTGTAGACCTATCTACCAGGCTTATATTTTTCTTAAAATTACATGTAAAAATTGGGCAATTATATGTATATAACTTGTATGTATATGTTATGTACATTATGTAATATGTAATTATATGTATATAACTTATATGTATATTATATGTATATGTAAATCTTTAACTTCAAACAACTAATTAGGTTACCACAAAATCAAATTCACTTGTCTCAAACAGAAACTTTTATTCTGCCGAATTGGAAGATAGGAAAAGACTTCCTTCTCCTGAATTACCCTTTCTGCCACAAAGCAAACCTCATCCATTTTTTAAAATTTGGTTTCATTTTATTTTATTTACTTTGAGGAAATATTAAAGTTAAAAATATTGAGTATGACTATTTGGATAAAATTCAGCATTGCAAAATTTAAACATAAGCTTGTTAATTCTTAAATTGCTTTTTTGATTATGTAAGATAGAATATACTTATGAAGTATAGTTATAGTAGTATACCGTGCAATTAAAATTCCCTTTATTGGAAAGTGGAAATTCATCTGTGATATACATGACTGGGATATTTGGTTAGCCATCACAACTGTTTTCCTATTTAGGGTACAGGAGAGTTTCTCTCTTGGCAGTATGAATATTTATGGACTGATTGACTTTAAAGCACAGATCTGCCTTCATCCATCGCACGTAATAGCTAGGCATCAGATAAGTTTATTACTTACGTTATATTGTGCATCATCTCCATAGGAAGGTCTGTTCTCATCTCCATTTTATAAATGAGTAAATTCAGACTTGCAGGAGTTAAATATCTAACCTAAATAAATGTAATGCAATGTATATCAATCAATGGGATTTGAATACAAGATTTTACTGTCAGGGCGCCTGGGTGGCTCAGTTGTTAAGCCTCTGCCTTTTACTCAGGTCGTGATCCCAGGGTCCTAAGATCGAGCCCTGCTTGAGTTCTCTGCTCTGCTGGAAGCCCACTTCTCCCTCTCCCACTCCCCCTGCTTGTGTTCCCTCTCTCACTGTTTCCCTCTCTGTCACATAAATAAATAAAATCTTTAAGAAAACAAACAAGCAAACAAAGATTTCTGTGTCAAAAGCCCCAAACCTTATCCACAGTGATAGGGTTGCCATCATTAAGTATATTAAATATATTTAATAGATATTATTTTTAAAGATTTTTTTTATTTATTTGGCAGAGAGAGACACAGCAAGAGAGGGAACACAAGCAGGGAGAGTAGGAGAGGGAGAAGCAGGCTTCCTGTGGAGCAGGAAACCCAAGCTGGCTCAATACCAGGACCTTGGGATCATGACCTGAGCCAAAGGTAGATGTTTAACAACTGAGCCACCCAGGTGCCCCTCAATGGTTATTTTTAAAACCGTACTTAATCTCTACCTTGTTTTTTGTCCTCATATTTTAAAAATGATTTTCTTTTCATAATGTCACTTTTTCCTCTTTTCACCACCACCAACCTTGATGTTAAATATTTCTTCTCAGGGGGCGCCTGGGTGGCTCAGTGGGTTAAAGCCTCTGCCTTTGACTCAGGTCATGATCCTAGAGTCCTGGGATCGAGCCCCGCATCGGGCTCTCTGCTTGGCAGGGAGGCTGCTTCCCTTCCTCTCTCTCTGCCTGCCTCTCTGCCTACTTGTGATCTCTGTCTGTCAAATAAATAAAATCTTAAAAATAAATAAAATAAAAATAAGTATTTCTTCTCGGGATCAATTCCTTGGTCTTCTACTTGGTCTCTTTGCTTCTTACCTCAGACTAATAGATTTGGTACGCTGTCAACAGATTCCCTTGTAAATTAAACTTGTGTTTCTTCGTTCAAACATTTCTGTGTTCTTTAATGTAAATATGAATTGCTTCAAGCTATTTTCTAAGCCTCTTGATCACCACCCCCCATTAACTACTTTATATCTCCCTTTCCACTGTCAACTCTTTATTTTATCCAAGCAGGTTTCCTCTCTGTGTTTAGGAATTTGTGATACTCATTTTCATTTTCACATCTTTTTTTTTCTCATTCTTTTTCCTACTTTACCTTTCCATGGAAAAGACCAGTTAAAATGCCACATCTCTAGGCTGATTTTAGCTACTGCCCTCCTTATTAACATGTTTCTTCTTGAAACTCCAGGCATTTATTATCCCTACCATTCATGAGGTGTTTAATCATATAGTGTCCAATATTATCATATAACTCGAGGTGTATACTCATTACCTCTTCACTGCATCTTACACAGTCTCTACCCATGACTTCTCTATTATATGCTGAGTGAATAGTAACTGCAGTCAATTATGCATTTACCAAAGTTGTTCCACTTGAGAATAATCAAAGGTGATTGTACTTGAAAATGCAGTATCAGCTAAATGGTTTTTGCAATAGCATTGTTATTTTTATATTAATTTTCCTGTTTGTCAAGGTGCAAAAAAGGAAAATTACACATGCATTCAAATTAAAATATGCAGTCAAACATGGAAGCTGAATATATTTATCAATACAGCAATTTGAGACAAAAGTTCTAAAATTGTAGACCTCAAAATAAAAGCATGTATTACAATTAGGGATTAATTTTCTAAATCGTCAGTGCTTGAATATAATATTTCTTTCATAACAGACATAGTAAAATTTTATGTTAATTCCTGGTAACTTTTGAAAGTGTTTCTGCCTCCTTGAAGCTATATCAGAATATTTATAATTTAGTAATATTTGCTGTATATTTAAAAATTAGTTTTGTAAATCAAAGAATATCAAAGACCACAAATGTTTTTGGTTATTCATTTAACAAATATTTATTGAACACCTAATATATACTAACCACTGTAGTAAAAAAATGATAATTTTAACACAAAGATAGTTTCCTCTTACAAGTGCTCACACATTGATGTTGAGGACCCTCGAATAAAAACACTGCAAAAACAAATATCTGCTTTAGTGGAAGCCTGAGTAATATGCACTTGCAACAAACATGAAAGACAAATTGTTCATGTTGATAATGAAATTTTGGGGCTCAACAACTATTTACCTGGGTATCTAGAGTATGAGTATGTCCCAATTTAAAGAAATCTGATATGCAAATGTGTAAAATAGGTTAATTAGAGAGTTTGGAGCTGCATAAAGGAAAGTCTGCTAAGAATTACACTACTGTGTTTAAAATATTTATACTTGCATGGATATAAAAGACTTACACAAAATTTGGCGAGTATATAGCTTTTGATTAATGAGATTTATAGCTAAAATAGAAAACTGCCCCTATGGTTCCAGATTTTCCAATGGCAACATTTATTATGGGTTCATGAAATGCTATAACTAGTTTTTCAGAAAAGCTCATGCTTGTTGTGAAAAATTGTATTATCCAAGCACCAGCTTACAGATGATCTGCCTGTGTGTAAAAGAGTCGTTGGGAAATTCAGTCTCAGGCCAATGGCATTAATACATGGAATGGATCTACCTGTTCGAACTAGGTATGAACCAAGTTAAGAGACCATATTCTGGTCAGAAACATCACATCTGTACAACCCGCACATCATAGTCTTTGCTGATTACACAGCCATATAGAGCTATTGCAAGCAATGCATTGAAGATTCTGAATCTTGAGTGTCTGCTGTTGCTGCATGTTGAACGTGCCTTTGTGATCCATGAGACTCTGTTATACCTAAACCATGGTGGATCAGTGTAGGTACTCTCCTTGTACTGGATAGAATATGCTGTTCTAATTTACTTCACTTTAGTATTTACAGAACGTTCCAATGAAATGTGAACCAAGGTTTCAATACCCTGTTTTAAAATGGTAACAGAGGGATGCCTGGGCGGGGCAGTTGGGTAAGCATCTGGCTCTTGTTTTGGCTCAGGTCCTAATCTTATGGTTGTAATCTCACCGTTATGAGATTGATCCCTGCATCGGGCTCTGAGCTTAATGTGGAATCTACTTAAGATTCTCTCTTTCCCTTTCCCTCTGCTGCTTTCCACCATCCTCTGTGTCTAAATAAGTAAATCTTAAATAAAATAAAATTTTAATAGAAATGTGATAAAGCAAATACTGTTTAGTAACATCATTATTAGTTGCTATTCAACATACAAATATTAACTGTGATATTGAATGCAAAGTAAAACTATAAATATGAAATTCAAGCACTTGGGTTTTATTATAGAGGGCTACTTATAGTGGAAATACATTGGAAACACCCATTAATATTTCAGCTAATGATATAAGTAATCATTTGAACATCTACAGAAAATAGGAAGAGATATTATCTGAATAATTTACTAATGGAAAAAATGGATTCAATGAAAAGGTGTAAAAATGTTAAATGATATTATAGTATTTTATCTTTGTAGTTTTTAAAACTACAAAGAAGGTGGTGAATATTTGGGGTATCTACTCTTCTTAACTTTATTCTATAATATCTCAATTATTTTTGACTAATTAGTATCTTAATTATGTATGAAGGTAATCCATATGGCTGATGTTTGAGCTTCTGCTATGTCTGCAGTATTGTCCCAGTGCAATAGCATATATAAGAACCTTACTTTTAAGTAATTTACAATGTAGTTCTTAAATGATATAAATAACAAGTATCAAAATGTGGAATACAGATGATAATTGCAATGGCAGATTACTTAAGAAGAGATGAATGTGTATAAGTATTGCCAGGAATATCTTCTAACATATTTATATATACATATGTATGTGTATGTGCATGTTTGTGTATATACATGTATATTCACATAATAACAAGGTATTGTCCCAAACAAAATTTGGGCTAAAGAATCAGAAAGACCTTGTTTGAAATCCTAGCTTTCTCATATAACCTTGAGCAACTATTAAAGCCTTCCATCTCCTTAATTGTAAAATGAAAATGTTGATACCTACATCATTGGATTTTTGAAAGACTTAAATAGAATAATGTTTGTAAGCACCCATTTGTTGTGGACAAGAAATTGTGATTATTATATTAATTATCGATATGCTTGATAACTCTATAAAAAGAACATGTATGCTTTTCTGGTTAGTAAAATTTTTATAGTGTATAACTCAGTAATTTTTACATAGTTTTCTGTACCATTCAGCTACAGAAATGCCACAAATACATGACAGCGGGACATTCACAATTGTCAGATTGAAGAATGGATTACAAGTTTGTTCCTAAGCCAGCAGAAGATATGGTTGTCAAACTTTACTGAGGTGTCAGAGTACTTGAGACTTAGAGCAATGATGAGTGAGTTTGCTCAGTGTTCAAATCATGCATGATGCAAGCCATTTTATGATGCATCTGTTCTTTAATTCTAGGTTGAAAGATAAAATGTGTTGCTTATTTTTTTCTATAAAATGAGGTTGTCACAAACGCATTTTTTTATGAAATAAAAGTTGTGAAATACATTTTTGTTTCTAATGGCCTAAATAAAGATATTCTTGTTTTGCATCTTGGTAAAAAAGCTAAATGTCTAAGAAGACATAAAACCATTAGAACTGTACCTATCGATTAAATTCTACAAAAGAGTATTTTTTATTATGACATTTATTTATAATCCAAATGCCATCACCAATTATTCTCTAAAAGTTGTGGTCCATTCTTTCACTGCTCTGGGTTACAGAATAGGTACATTCCAGATAATGAGCAACCAGTGTACTCTATGATGAGAACTCAGACTAAGACTAGAAAGGACTTGGGTCATAACTTTGGCTCTCTTACCATTGACCTTAAGCAAGTCTTGCAGTTACTCAGTGTGTCATAAGAAAACATCCCCAAAATTTAATGCCTTAAAATAAAAACTCTCATTTATTTTGCTTATAAATGTGAAATTTTGACAAAGTTCAGCAAAGATAGCTCATCTCTTCTTCATACAGCATCAGTTGAGGTGGTGACACAGGAGCCTGGAGAATCTACATTCCAGATAGCTCACTCACCTGGCTGGCAAGATGGTGCTGATTGCCCGCTGGGAGCTCAGCCAGTGCTGTAAGCCAAGGGCCTCAGTTCTTTACCTGGGCCTCTCCATGGCTGCTTGGCCTTCCTCCTGGCATGGTGGCTAGTTTCTAAACATAAGCATTCTGAAAGGAACAGCTCTATCACCATTGATGACCCAGCTAGCCTAGGAAGTCATATAGACTCCCTGTAGATACAAGCACACCCAGATTCAGGAGATGGGGAACATGGACCTGAACTCTTTATGGAAAGAGTGTCCATGAGATATTGTCAGAAGGGAAGAGAGTGGGAGATATTGTTGAGACCATTTTTGGAAAATACAGTCTGCTGTAACAAGTTGCTTAATATCGCTTAACTTCAGTTTCCTCATGTAAGTAATAATATGTTAGGCACCCTTCTGATTACTTTACACATAGTAATTCATTAAATTCTCACAACACCCTCTGAGTTAGGTGCTATCACTTATCCCCATTTTTCAGACAAGGAAAATGATGCATAGAAAAATAAGTTGACTGAAATGGCAGAGTTGGTAAAATACAGGAACAGAACTTGAGCCAAGTAATCTAGTTCCAAAGGCCACACTCTTTATTATCCTTTGTAATTGATTTTTATAAGAAAAACTAAAAAAAATATATGAAGTATTTTGCACAAATATCTGGCTCATTTTCAATGCTCGATAACTACAAATGATTATGCTGTAGCTATTATTATACTATATCTTACAGTTAATCACTGGATGTTTTCTCTTTGGGGTAGTTTTTCTTATTCACTTAAGTAAATTTAGGCTGGCTTAAGGAGTATACAAGAAAGGAATATTGAAGAGAAAATTAGAAACTGACATTACAGGGGTATCTGGGTGGCTCAGTGGGTTAAAGCCTCTGCCTTCAGCTCAGGTCATGATCCCAGGGTCCTGGGATCGAGTCCTGCATTGGGCTCTCTGCTCAGCAGGGAGCCTGCTTCCTCCTCTCTCTCTCTCTTGCTTGCCTCTCTGCTTACTTACTTGTGATCTCTGTCAAATAAATAAATAAAATCTTAAAAAAAAAGAAACTGACATTACAGTTGGTTGTCTAGAAAAAAATAGTGAAATAAGAATAAGACTCTGATTAGCGAAAAAATGTTAAATGGCTTCTCATTTCAAAGTATCTGGAAATATGGTGATAGATGCAATAAACACATTTTTTATAAAAGTAGTGATAAGTATGAAGGAAGTAGTATTAATACTTAAGATTAAAGCTTAAACTTAAGATTAAAATATACTTGGAGGTAATAAATTAATTAAAAATTGTATTAGAAGATGTGTTAGAACACTGAAAAGATGATCTGTTATTTATAGGGGAAAAATGGTTAACTTTTAATATTGTGCCAGTATTATTACCAGATTGCTTTCAAAATGATAATAAGTGGTAATAAAAATAAAAATAGTGTCTAATCATAAAAACTACTTTTATAAACCTCTTGGTTTCCATACCTCCACTACCTTACTCTCACACTAGAAACATCCTTAGAATTTTAAATTTGCATGTCACAACCTCAGACTATTGCCGTATTTCTGACTTCACTATCCAAGTAATGCCCTGTCCTTGACAATTATCTACCTCTTGAAGTAATGTGCCTTTTTCAAGTCATCTTTAACATATAAATTATGAGTCTATGAATGAGAAAAGTGGTGGAAGATAAAACTAAGATCTAACATATCCACTTTATGCTTGTTAATGGCAACTTATGTGGATTTCTGAATGTATCTTTTTTTATAAGATACTATGTCACATAGTAAAAAAAAAAAAAAAGTATTTAGTTTCTAGGTTCTTCTTTATCTAACCAAAAGTTCAAAAGCTCACTGCTAGTCTGAGACCTGAGTAATGGTCTTTTGGCTCAATCCTCAAAGTCTTTGGTATGTTAAATAGAATCAAATCCACATATGTGCAGTTTGGGAGTAAACCCAGGAGTTCATAAACAAACCTACAGGGTTGATTTCTCGAGTTTCTCTCTCTCCATGCTCTTCCCAGTACTCTCTGGTTTACTATGGCTTCTCTTTTTAAAATTTCTTGGCAGGAAGGCTGGCTGAATATTTACTCCACTCAGCTGTGCACTTCTTCAACTGGATATGCATCTAGGGCCAAGTGAGACAAGGACAGAGAGAAAAGAAATGCAGTTGGTGGGAGTTGACTCCACCCTCTCAGAACCGCAGCTTGAGTAATGGAGAGGAAGTTTTCCCTTCTTAAGAATTTTGGCTCCTGTGGGCTTTCACTACTGACCACCACCAGCCCCACCACTACCGCATGATTACTTGAGGGACAGGCAGGAGAGAATGGAGAAAAGAAAGAGAAGCAAAGGAGGAAGGGATTTTCACATTCTCTCCTGAGCATTAGGAGTTCTGTTTCTCACTCCCAGAATGAAGGTGAGCAGTCTTGCCCTAGAGCTCTATCTGTGACCTGGTGTCCACTTCCAAGTGTTCAGTCCGTTTAGTCCAGGCTCCAAGTGTTGGGGAAGGCAGGAGGGATGGAAAGGAGAGAAAGATGGTCAACTCGTCACTAACTCATATTTTGATTTTCTCTAATATACCTGCTTCTGCTTACTTTTCAAAGTCTTCAAATATCTGCTGGGTGTAGTGTGCTCAGATTTTGTAGATAAGCAGGAAAAATAGACACAGTTTGCTTATTCCATCCTTTTCAGAACCACGGCCCCTTCCTCTGATTCTTTAGGATAAAAGGTCTGATGGTTTTTGTAGTTCTGATGGTTTTTCTGTTTGTTTATTCAAAAGAAAGTCCTCTTTAAACATTTTTTTGATGAAAGTAAGAAATTAGAATTAGTAACAGGACAATTTTGTATACATTATCTCATGAGGACTTTATAGTAGTCTGCAAGAAAGGTTAAGTTGAATATATTGAAGCACAGTGTACAGTTTAATAGATTGCATTTGATCTTGAGATTTTCCTTGGGTTGTTAGTAATAGATTATTCTGAGGAAAAAAATACTCATGGTTGTTTAAACTTAGATTTTAGGTTTTTCTTTACTTTTATTTTTATGTTTTATTTCCCTAATATTCCCTGCCTTCTCTGTTTACATGACAGCAAAACTTAATTTTCATAACTGCAGAACAGCTTCTAAGAAAACAGTGATGAGATTATCATCCCAAGTTCTTAAATTCATGAATTCTAATGTTTTGAGAAATGATGCAGATCACATATTTTACTGATAAGTCATTCAGGTTTATCTAAATTTACAGAATATTGAACACCGATGAGGGAAAGGCAGTCAATTATATTAATATCAGTTAGTTTCTGTCACATAAGGTACAATTCAATATTTCATCAAGTGGTGAGAACTGCATGATATGCCAACTAGGATTTCTTGTGGTCCTTTGTCTTAGAATTCTCTGATAATACAGATAAATCTGCAAAACATTGCTACCAAAGTATGCCTACCCATTCTATTTTTAAAATAAATTTATGTACAGACAGGTCGTACATTTCTTGATTTTGTTTTAGCAGAGATATTGTGTGTATATGTATGTGTATGTGCCTCAAAGTACTTTCAAACTGTATTTCAGTAATACCCAGAGACTTAAATTTATAAGGGAAATTGCATTGCAAAGTATGTATTTCAGTAACATTAGTGGTAATTCAGTAACTATACTCATATTGAATGTTCCTTTAATACATGCTTTTTGTAAAAATTATTTTGACCTTATAATATGTATCACATCTCTTAATACTGTTATTTTATTTTTTAAAAAGACTTTATTTTTATTTGAGAGGGGGAGAGAGAGAGAGCGCGCGCGCAAGTGAGACCACAAGACCACAAGAGCGTGGGGAGGGAGAAGTAGACTCCCCATTGAGCAGGATGCGATGTGGAGCTGGATGCAATGCAGGCTTTATCCCAGGACACCAGGATCATGACCTGAGCCAAAAGCAGTGACTTAACCAACTGAGCCATGCAGTTGCCCCTCTTACTATTATTTTAAGCAAACATTTAAAGTTCCTCAAATTAGGACCAGCAAAGCATCCAGCTCTTGATCTCAGGGTCATGAGGTTAAGCCCCATTGTGGGCTTGGAGTCTGCTTAAAAAAAAATAGAGTAAAAAAAAATAATATAGTTCCTCAAGTTATAAACATATTTTTGAAGTAGAAAACTATATTTTAACTTGGATTATTTATTATATGATTTTACAAGAATACTTATATATCTTACATTTTATAGATTATGATCATCAAATTACATTGCATTTGTAGTAACACTCTTGCTACCTTTATCAGTAGGTACATGGAAACATGAAAACAAATATTTAATAAATAATGGATTGATTATAATTTGATTATTTTCAATAAGATGTATTCTAATTATATGATTAGAAGTTTAGTAAAGTTTAAAATTTTTTGTTAAGCATTGTTGCTGAACATATCAGCTTATTTCCATTCCCTCAGGATACTTCACCAGAATAAGTAAGGGAATTTAGAAAGTCTACACTAACAAGGACAAAACAGGGGGTGAAAGGGGGTAGAAAATACATCAGGTGAGAAAGATCAACATGTCAGCAAAATTACAAAAATTAAAAATCAAATAGAAGAGTGATAACTCACCTAGCAATGGAATTTGGTATGACGGTCTGCAGGGATAGAAGCTGCTTTCACTTTGTGCTATTCTGTTGGGTATATACTTAGGAGTAGAATTGTTATTTCAGTAAATACTGCCAAACAGTTCTACAAAGTGGTAGCAACAATTAAAACTTCTCCTGCGATATGAGAGTTCATATTGCTCTATCTCCTCACCAACACTTAGTATTGTGTCTTTTTCACCTTAGGTATTCTGGTAGGTGGCAGTTGTATTGCACTACTTTGAAGTAAGTTTTTTAAAATATGTCTTTGAGAAACTAACAGGTGAACTTAGATAGGAGAAGGACATTATAAAACAGTGAAATAGGGGCGCCTGGGTGGCTCAGTCCATTAAGCGTCTGCCTTTGGCTCAGGTCATGATCCCAGGGTCCTGGGATGGAGTCCCACATTGGGCTCCCTGCTCATCAGGAGTCTGCTTTTCCCTCTCCCTCTGTCGCTCTCCCTGACTGTGCTTACTCTCAATCTCTCTCTCAAATAAAATTAAAAGACAAAACAAAACAGTGAAATATGAATACAATTGGGAAAGTAAAAATTTAAGATGATTAAAATAGTCTGATTTTTACTTGCAGCCATGATATTGTAAAATATGAAAAAATCATTTTAAAATATATGAAATAAATCACAAATATATATGAAATATATACACAAAATATATGAAAGAATACATTTTAAGACAAAATATCAGATAATGAAAGACTGTGATCCCTGCTAGATGGTAAATAAAGGAGGAGAGCCCTATAACTGTTCCCACTTAGTGTCTTGAGAGTGTTTCAAGGCCATGATGCAGGAAGGAGGGATCCTGACAGAAGCCATCAGATTCCTCCTGTGGATTGAGAAGACTGATCTGAAAGTCCATGTAGACTCTGATATCCAGATACACCAAAACAGAGTATGAAAGAGGAGAGGGCCTTTCTGATAGAGAACTCCAGAGAGCTGTCAAAGTTCTCCAGCGTATTCACCTGAGTTTGCTCATGAGCAAATAAACCAACAAAGGAGATTTAAATGAGATCATGAAAAGGATGCAATTATTAAAAAAGAAAAGGCAGAAAAAGGAAAAAAATGGAGCAATGAACAAATGGGAAAAGTGGTGGGGAAAACCTCAAGATAGACTTAAGCCTAACCATATCAGTAATCACAGTAAATGTAAATAGACTAAACACCCCAATTAAAAGAAAGAAGTTATCAAATTGGACTTTGAAAAATAAATGCAAGACCCTGGTATGCTCTACCTGAAGGAAATGCACTTTACTTTTAATTGAATTGAATTTTTTTAGAGAGGGAAAGAGAGAAGTGCAGAGAGAGACTCTTAAGCAGGTTCCATGCTGGGGATGGAGCCGGACATGGGGTTCAGTCTCAAGACCCTGATGAATTCATGACCTGAGCTGAAATCAAAAGTCAGATGCTTACCTGACTGAGCCACCCAGATGCCCGAGAAATGTACTTTAAATATAAAAATGCAGGGGCACCTGGCTGACTCAGTAGAGCATCTGAATCTTGATCTCAAGGTTATAAGTTTGAGTCCCATGTTGGGTGTCGAGATTTCTCATATCTTTAAGAAAAATTAAAATAAATCTTTAAGAAAAATTAAAGTAAATATAAAGATCCAAATAGGTGAAAATAAAGGGACACAAGGCAACTTTTAGGGTTGATGGATCATGCACTATCTTGATTGTGGTTAAATATTCATAGTTGTACACATATGCCAAAACTTAACCAATTGTATACTTTACATGCAGTTTTTTCATGCAAATTATACCTCATACCTTACTAAAGCTGTTAAAAAATAGTATGGTGTGTGTGGTGTGGAGAATAGAAGGAAGTCTAAAATTTATGTAGCAGTGGGAGGTAAGTTTGAAAAAATAGGTGTGAGCTCAACTGTGAAGCAGTTTAAATGCTAAACTGAGTTTGGACTTTGTGCTAGAGACCAGGTGTTAGCAAACATTTTCTGTAAAGGGCCAGACAGTATACGTTTTTGGCTTTGCAGGCCAAGAGTCAAAATCAATGTTACCATGTACCTATATAATCTTTTAAAAATCCAAAGACTATTCTTAGCTCACAAGCTGTACAAAACCAGGCAGTGGGCCAGATTTGGTCAAAGTACAACAGTTTGCCAACTACCACACTAGACAATAGACAGTAGCATGGTCATCTCTACCATTTAGAAATATAACTGGCAGTAGCTGTGGTGTAGATTTGAGCAGGCAGAATGAGATGAGATCAAACAGATAAGATGAATGCAATAGTACAAGAAATGGCGGGTTAACATAATAATGTCCTACTATTATGGATGGAAACTAAAAAAAATAGATTCATTATAGATCTTCTTTATCTATTCATCTGTTGACAAATGCTTAGGATGTTTCTGTATCTTGGCTATTGTGAATAACCCTGCAATAAATACAAGAGTGCAGATTTCTTTTTGATATCCTGCTTTCATTTCCTTTGGATAAATTCTCAGAAATGAGATTGCTGGTCATGTGGTAGTTCTATTAATCTTTTGAGGAGCTAAACTGTTTTCCATAGCAGCTTAAACAAGTTATCTTCCCATCAACAATGCGGAAGAGTTCCTTTTTCTCTAAAACCCCTCTGACGCTTATTTTCTGTCTCTTTGATAAGACATTTTAATAAATATGAGGTAATATCTCATGGTTCTGATGTGCATTTTGCTTATGATTAGTAAGCCTGAGCGTATTTTTATGTGTCTGTTGGCCATTTGGATGTCTTTTTTTCGAAAAATGTCTATTCAGTTCCTATACCCATTTTTTAATCGAATTACTTCTTTTCTTGTTGATTTGGATTAATTCTTTATAAATTTGAATATTAACATCTCATCATATAGATGGTTTGCAAATATGTTCTCCCATTTCATGATTTGCCTTTTCATTTTGTTGATTGTTTCTTTTGCTGTGCAGAATCATTTAAGTTTAATGTAGTCCTATTCGTTGATTTTTGTTTTTGTTTTAGGATAGTTTGAAATCAGGGAATGTAATGCTTCCAGCTTTTTCTTTTTCAGAATTGCTCTGACTATTCAGGGTTTTTTGTAGTTCCATACACATTTTGGGATTTTTTTTTAATTTCTGTGAAGAAAATCTCACTGGAATTTTGATAAGGATTGTTTTGACTTTATAGATGGATTTAGGCAGTATGGACATTTTAACAATTAATTCTTATGATGCATGAGCATGCACATGGGATATTTATTCGTGTATGTCTTCTTTAATTTCCTTCACCAAAGTTTGTAATTTTCCCTATACAGATCTTTCACTTCTTGGTTGAATTTATTCCTATGTATTTTATTATTCTTTATGCTATTATGAATGGGGTTGTTGTCTTTATTTTTATGCATAAAATCAATATAAAATTGATAGGAAAATGTGTATAATGATAGTAATAAGTACAATTTTAATATTGCTAATAAACAGCTCTTACAAATTAATAGAAACAGCAAACAAGGATATAAAAGGCAGTGCATAAATGGGTATAACCAAATGGCCAATAAAAATGTGCAACATTACTGGTAATCCAGAAACTTCAATTAAAGTAACAATGATATTTAACTTCACATATTTTCAAAAAGTAAAATATGAATCATATTAATTATAAGGATTAGTGGGGTACAAGTTTAGGATGCTCTTTTACATTGTGATGAGATTTTAGGAATGAAACACGGAAATATGTGTTAAGAAAATAAAAAACATACCCTAATTCAGAGTTCCCACTGTTGGGAACAGAAATGTAAACATTATCACAAGGATGTTTACTGCAGCATAGTTTAGAAAGGGGTTCTCTCAACTGGGAGATTGTTGATAGAAATACTATAGGCACGTTATAAAGAATTAACTCATGACCATTGAGCTGGAGATATTTTCATTATATAGTAGTAATTGAGAACAAAAATCTCTACTATATAGATATTGTCCCAATGTTGTAAAGTTAACAATGATAAATTCTTGTGATCATACATATAAGTACACATACCTACCAATTAATGTGTTGGCATTTTAGGGAAGTCATTTTTGAAGAAAAAGATGGAAGAAAAAGTAGATAAGACCAAATTTTTAAATGACATTTTAAAATAAATGTCTATACAGAGTATACATGTTATGATCTCATTTATGTATCATAAATGTGGGGTTTTTTTTAAAGATTTTATTGACTTACTTGAGAGAGTGGAAGAGAGAGAGAATACAGAGGGGAAGGGAGAAGCACATTCCTTGCAAGCAGGGAGCCAGATGTGGGGCTCATTCCCAGGACCCTGAGATCATGACCTGAACAAAAGGCAGCATCTTAAACCACTGAGCCACCCATGCACCCCTCATAAATTTTTTAATATGGAAATAAGTAGGTACTTTAAAAAAGAGTCATTGTAGAAAATGAAAGTTTCAACTGTCACCTACCAATCTGGAGTGGCCTGCCTCTTCCGTCTCCCCCTGCATTTTATGCACAGCACTAGTTTGCAAACCAACAAGTATGCTATTGTTGAGAAGTCACAGGTGCTTAGAGAAACTAGTCTAGAAAGTCAGGAAGAAGTGCGACCTGAAAGAGGGCTAGGAGTTAGTTAGCAAGGTGATTGGGTCATGGGGTGGGATGGAGAAGAGAGAATTTCATTAGAAGAAAAGGCTCAAGCAGAAGAAAGATCATGATAGATTCATAGAAGTTAAAGGAGACTGTCAGCAAGTCATTCGTTCATTCACTGAATACTGGGGAAGGACCAAATAATGCCTGGTGCTGGTCTAGGCACTGGAGATACACCTCAGTAAACAAAAGAATCAAAAATCTCTGGCCTAACAGAGCATACATTTTAGGAGGAAGTAGCTTAAAAAGTTAAACATATCATGTGTCAGATGTTAAGTTCTTTGCAGATAGGAAAAAGAATGGAGGATAATATAAAACACTGTGGTAGGATGTAGCAGGAGGTGCAGTTTTAAAAGGGAATCAGGCTTCATTAATACAATAGCATTGTTACAAAGACCTGATCTAAGGGAGGGAGCAAATCATACAGAGAGGTGAGTAAGAGCAAGTGTTAAAAGGCTCAGTAACAGGATCATGCTTTCATGCAAGACTCTGAGGGAGACCAGTGTGGCTGGAGCAGAGGATCTGATGGAAAAAAAGTTGATGAAAAGCAGAGTCACAGTGAAGGGGAAGGGAGCAAAATCATGCGATGTCTAGTAGACAATAGGGCAATGGCTTTGCTCTAGGAGAAATGGAAAGCCACCGGAAGCTTGGAGCCCAGTGATAATGTGATCTCATGTAAGTTCTGAGGAGATCAGAACTGGGTTGAGAATAGACTGTAGAGGGACAAAGCTTTAATCAAGGGAGTATGAGAGGGAAGTAGCTTCATGTGATGTGGTTAGAGCTGTAGGCTAGATCAAACCACAGGGGAACTTGTAATACAATTGATTTTAAACTTTAACATAGAGATGGTAGGAAGTTATGAAGGTTTTTTCAGCGGGAAGATATAATGAAGAGATTTCTGTGTTCAAAACTGCACTATTCAGTGTGGTAGCTCATAGCCGCATAAGGTGAGTAGGCACTTGAAATGCGGCTAGTTTGAATTGAGATGTCCAGTGAATGTAAGATACATATCAAATTAATTAGTACAAAATATTTAGTACCAAAAAACCCAAATAATGTAAAATATTTCAAGAGCTAGTTTATATGTTGAAAAGATAATATTTTGGTTATATTATGTTAAATAAAATATTTTATTAAAGGGGCCCCTGGATGGCTCAGTGGGTTAAGCCTCTGCCTTGGGCCTAGGTCATGATCTCAGGGTCTTGGGATCGAGCCCCTCATCGGGCTCTCTGCTCAGCAGGAAGCCTGCTTCCCTCTCTCTCTCTCTCTGCTTGCCTTTCTGCCTACTTGTGATCTCTCTGTCAAATAAATAAAATCTTTATATATATATATATATATATATAAAATATTAAAATTAATTTCACCTCTTTTTAGTTTTTTAATGTGGCTCCTACAAAATTTGAAATGACATATATATATAATTATATATATATATTAGTTTTAGTATTATCCTATATATAGTACTTATTCTACCTTTATTTTGTATATGTGTTACTTTAGAAAGTGGTGGTTTTGGGGACTAGAAAAAACTACCCCCTCAGCATTTAAGACCTTGAATGCATACTTAGCATAGGATTCTTTTTTCTAGATCTTCCATTCCTGTGAAAAATTTTCCTAAAAATGACAACATGGGTTTAAGCAAAGAGAAAATGCGGCCTAATAAAATATATAATCATGTAACTTTTATTATTTACATTTTATTTTCATGATTTTTTGTGAAAATTTGGTTGTTTACAATTTTCATGGTTCTTGCCATATACAATTTTCATGGTTCTTGCCAATAAGCATATATATCTTATTTACTTAATATTTTGTCTATCTACTTTTGAAATTAATTCAAAATTTTAAATGAATGTATTTCAATATAATCAGAAAAAATTGCCATAAAAATAAAAATAAACTGATTAAAAAAAGCAATGTTATCAAACTATAGGTAGATCTTGCTAAAATCTCTGAACCTAAGGCCAACTTTCATTTTGTTAAAAAAAAAAATTCACCAATAGGACAGATGTTAAAGTATACCAGCACCACACTGGGACTTTCTCCTTTAGTTCTTAGAAGGACTGAGGGAAAAATGGAATGCAAAAATATTTTACACAGTGTGATTCAATGTTATTTAATTCTACCTCCTAGAACTACACAAAATCATTTCCCTTACTTCCAGGGAGGGGCATCTCCACTCTCTGGCAATCAGCTATTTTGTGTATGCATATTTCAGGTATGCTATCCAAAATTAGCAACCTGAGCCTAAATATGACATCACCATTATGTTACTGATTTTGAATAACTAATTTCATTAATATTAACATATATTGACTTTTCTGTATATGTGTGACACTGAACACTGAGATCAAAATTTGTATCAATTAAAATATGTTGTATGTGTACAAGTAAAATAACGCAAGCAATAATAGCAATAAAAGTATTTTTTCCTGTTTTTACAGCTTGCAGACCAGGATTCTATAAAGCATTTGCTGGGAACACAAAATGTTCTAAATGCCCTCCCCACAGTTTAACCTATAAGGAAGCAACTTCTGTCTGTCAGTGTGAAAAGGGTTACTTCCGAGCTGAAAAAGACCCACCTTCCATGGCATGTACCAGTAAGTCTCTGCATTTTGCATTTGTAAATCTCTATTTAAAACCCTTTGGTCTCTTTATTCTAAAAAAAGATGTGGTCCATATACACTATGGAGTATTATGCCTCCATCAGAAAGGATGAATACCGGACTTTTGTAGCAACATGGACGGGACTGGAAGAGATTATGCTGAGTGAAATAAGTCAAGCAGAGAGAGTCAATTATCATATGGTTTCACTTATTTGCGGAGCATAACAAATAACACGGAGGACACGGGGAGATGGAGAGGAGAAGGGTGTTGAGGGAAATTGGGGGGGAGATGAACCATGAGAGACTATGGACTCTGAAAAATAACC
>PISX010024976.1:0-26900 GCA_004024625.1 Mellivora capensis
ATAAAATTAAACCACTTTCATTTTTAGAATAAATCTAATTCAAACTTGGTATCTCACATATTTATTCATTGCTAGGGTAAGTTTGCCTTTACTCTGGAGGAGGCTCATTCATATTCATGATGAAGACTGGCATGTAATTTTCTTGTACTTGTCTTGCTCTTTGTTTTCAAATTTATATTAGTTCATTAAGTAGATTGGAGAGTCTTCTTTTTTTTTTTTTTTTTCCTTCTCTCTGGAAGAATTTGTAAGAGGAAATTATCCGTTTCTTGAAAGCTTGTCGGATCACATCTAAAACTTGTACCTCTAGGCCTGGTATTGTCTTTGTGAAATTGTTTTCTTATATATTCATTTTTTAAACCTTTTACTTTGGAATAATGATAGATTTAGAAGAGGTTTCACAGAAATATATAGGGAAATCCTGTGCGTGTTTCCCCTAGCTTCCCACAAGTTACTGACATTGGTACAAGCTATATAGGGTTTATTCAGATTCCACCAAGTTATCTTAGCACTCATTCCTGTGTTTGTGTTTGTGTAGTTCTCTGCAGTTTTATCGTGAGTGAGGGTTGTGTAACTGCCACTGTAATTACAATAGTGAACAATACCATCCCCACAAGAATCCCTTCTGCAACTCCTTAATAGCCACACCGATCCTTTCTCTCTTTCCCTACCTCTGGCATCACGAATCTGTTCTCCATCTCTATTATGTTATTTACTGAATGTTGCACAAATGAAATCATGCAGTATGTGTCCATTTGAGATTGGCTTTTTACTTCGCATGATTTTCTTGAGGTTCATTCAAGTTGTGTTTATCAGTAGTTCACTTTTTAATGCTGAGAAGTGCTTCATGGTATGGATATATACCACAGTTTCCTTAACAGTTGACTAATTGAAGAACATTTGGGTAGTTTCCAGTATTTGGCTATTTAGAAAAAAGGCTGCTATCAAATTAACTGCACATGGTTAAAATTTATTTTGAATGCTTTATGATCTTGAAGGTTTAAAGAAAATTGTTTTAAAGATTATGGTGTATCTTGCTAATATACTTCTAACATCTTACTCCTAAGCCTAGGAATTTTATCCCTGAATAGCCTTATAGTGGTTTGAACCATGTTAAAGGGTATTGGTAGTAAATTCCTCCATCTTCGTTTAAGTATTGCAAAATAAGCCGCTATGAACGTTTGTGTATAAGTTTCTGCCTGAAATAACTCTTCATTCACGGGGTTAAATGTTGTGGGAAGATTTTAAACTACTAATTTCTTTAACTGTTATTGAACTATTGTGAATATTTCTTCTTGAATTAGCTTTTTTGGCAGGTTATATTTTTTTCTGGGAATTTGTCGATTTTGTTTAATTTTGTTTTCAAATTTATTAGCAAAAAGTTCATAGTATTAACTTATTTCCTTTATAGTCTCTTCTGTTTCAATGTTATTTACATCTACTTTTTAATCCCTAGATATTTATTCTTTTTTTCTTGGTAAATCAGAGGATGGTTTTAAAGAATGAACTTTTGGCTTTATTGATCCTCTAGGTTTTTTTGTTTTTGTTTTTGTTTTTCTGTGTAAGCAATACGTCAGACATCTCAACCTAGGGAAATAAATTAAAAGGCACTTTTTTGGGATCTTCCGTTGTTTTTTGTTTTTGTTGTTTGTTTTTTGAAAATTTGTCCAGTTGAAGTCTTCCAGATGGATGGAAATTCAGATAAGCCATATAACTCAGGGTTTATCAACATGGCACTATTGACATTTTGGGGAAGGTGGTTCTTGCATGTGGGGCATGTCCTGTGCACTGCAGGATGGATAGCAGCCACCTGGTCTCTACCTGCTGGAGGCCCATAGCACCTACCAGTTGTAACAACCACAAATGTCTGCAAACATTGTTAAATGTCCCCTGGAGGACAGACTTGCTTCTAGTTGAGAACAGCTGCCATGACTTTTATGTTCAATCTTAGAAAACAAAGTTCTTGAATCATTTTTAAAAACATTTAAATTGAATGTTTCACTCATGAATTTTCAACCCATATCATTTTCTAATACAAAGTACTCCCTTTTATTTTTGTTTGTTTATTTTGGTTGTCAGGTAATTCAGTGAAATTTATTGCCTAATTGCTCTAATTAATGAATATCAGATATTTGGTTTCATTCTTTATAATTCAATTGTTTGTTTATTTATTTTACCTTATGTTCAATCTTGTAGATGACTTCTGGCCTTCCCAAAATAGTATTGAGAAATACACATTTACAATACACCAGTGATTATATTCATGGGTCATCTGTTTTGGGGTAAAAAAAAAAAATGAGGCAATAGGATATAGGACTCATTTCAAACATGGAGATGAAGGAGGGAGAGGAGGAGAAAGAATGGGAGGAAACAATAAATGGGAGGAAATAAAAAGGAGGGATGATATTGTAAGTCTGCTGTATCCCATTTGTAAGTTTCTGTATGCATCAGAGCTATGTAGAAGGAGGCTGGATTTAGCTTGATCCAAAAAAAAAAAAAAATAGGAGTTAACCTGGTGTGGCAGATGGCTGCTGGTCTCCTTACCTGATGGAGATGAAAAGTAATAGTTCAACCATAACAGATGAGATGTTCCCACCTCTGACTGGTATTGCACAGAAGACTAATGAAGTGTGCAGTGTCTGGGTTTTGGGCCTGGCTTCGAAAGGGGCTTCCCTGCTCTTAGTGTGTAAGACTGTGAGCCTGATGGGACACCAGTGAGCAAATTTTCCCACTTCCTACTCATTCCCTTTCATAAGGCAAGGCATCATAAGTGTGTTCCTTAGAGTCCCTCTGTGCTATGATACTATGTCATAATAATTCCTTGGCATTTGGCAGGGAAACAAAAGGAGACTTGCAAGCAGAGGGAAGGTCTTCAGGGGCTCTTGGAAAATTAGCTTGGGATGAAAACCCAATAGGCTTAACCTATTCACTGGCTTTTATCCAGGTCTAGAAGGAAACACTTGGGCTGTGTTCATGTGTGTTTTTCAGGAAAGGGAAAGACCTTTTTGTATATGGAATAAAGGCAAACCCTACTCAAAGTTGGGAGGTGGAGGTCAGAAGAGAGTAGCTTCTAAGGTTGTCAGTTCCCTGACTCCCTGTGACATTTATTTTTCTATTCTTGGCATTTATATTACTGTGATCAATTAGCCTCTCACAATGTTCTAGTCCATTGACCTTATCATTTAGCTATCTTATGGGGCTACTGTCACCATAGGGAGACTGCAAAAGAAACATTTATAATTTTGAATTACCTAGGTCCAGAGCTGGGGAAACGTTAAAAGGCTTAGTTTGGATAATTAGTAGCCCACTCCATGACTAAACCCTGAGGGAGTTTTCCCTTTTCTCATCAGTTTTGAATTCTCACAGCTACACCATAAGAAGCAAAGGAACAGAACCCATCCTAAATTGTGCTGTTGTTCATGGATTCCAAAATGACTCTAAGAAGACTGAGAAGATCACAGAATCTCAAAGTTGGAAGGGACCTAACCTTAGAGATGGTTGTGTCAGTTAGGATCCTTGGCTGTAGACAACAGACCTGGGCTATAATAATGTGGATAATGATGATATTATAATGATATAATGTGGGTAATGTGGGCAGAAGGGAATTAGCTAGAAGAACATTGGAAAGTTCCAAGGTCAATGGGAAGCTGGAGAACAAGACTTAGGAATGCAGACAAACCAAGGGTACTCTGCAGGCCCAGGAAGCTGGGGTTACAACAATACTTTCCTAGGAAGAATACCCTCCAGTTGTTCCTTCCATCCTTCAAGACTCAGTCCTGGGAGAAAGGATCTGATTGACTAAATATGGATCCTTTGGCTTCTGTAGTGGAAGGACCCCATCAAGATCACACCAGACACTGAAGAGGAAATTCTTCTGTTGGAAATCAGAATGCTTTTAGGAAGAAGGAGTGGCCAATGGGAAGAAAAGAAGAAAAAGGTGGGAGTTGGGGGTAGAAAAGAAAAAGTTGAATACTAGGTAATTCTTTAGTCCAACCTCATTTTACAGGGGAGGGAGCTGTGGCTTGAGGAGTGAAATGGCTTGTTCACGTTTACAAACAAGTGAGAGTCCAACTAGGGATGAGAACCTGGGTTCTAGCTCCCAGCTTGGTGCCTTTCAACAGCAGATGCCTTTGGAAGCAGCACAAATAGCCTTCTTCAGCCATACCCACAGGAGCTTGGCCTTAGTGTGCTGGTCAGTCCAGCTGTATCAGATTTGAAGAATTTAAAAGAGCACCTCATTTGGATTCAGCTTTTAATTGAAGGAGCAACCACTGACACTTCTAATAGAAACTAGCTCTTACATTTATGTTTTTCTATAAGCCACATCATCACTGTCTGCCTGAAGAAATCATAAGCTGGTGAAGGATGGACAGTGAAGTGTGGTACTTGAAATAACAGGAGAACCCCAGGGAATTTAAGAAATGCCGTTCATTCCCCACTGGGGAATGGGATTTCAGTCAGATGGCCAGCCTTCCTTGGTGATGGATGCAGCTGGCCTTAATTAATTGAAGTCGGGAAAAGCACAGGTTGTCAAGGGTGCTGTGTCAGAAATCAAACTCGCTGGAGATGAGGAAGCAGCCCCCCCCCCCCCGACAATTAAGAACTTGCATGAACAGGAATTCACCAAGGGCCCAGAGACGCGAAGCTCTGGTCAGAGTGCAGGGATGCAGAAGAGATCTGGATAGATTGGATTCGCCTGTGGATTCACCTGTCCTCAGAAGCTTGGCGCTGTCCCACAAACCATAAACCCCTGTGATTTGGAGAGGGGGTGGTTAACTCTTTTAATGCAAGATCAGGGAGGAGGAGAGGACTTGGTTTCATGCAGGCAAACCTGTATAAATAACAGCATGCTGCTTTAGAAAGATGATTGGTTTGCTGACCAAAGGGTAAACAGCAGCCCAGCGTCTTGGCTCGGTGACCAGCTCAACCCTGTGCACCAGCCAGCCGACGGCGCACGCCTGCAACTACTGTGTTTCCGCCACCGCCAGCTTCTCTTTCTAAACATCCCTCTCAGCCACCGTTCTCCCCGAAATCCTTTTGTTATGTCTAAACAAATCCTGTTATGAAACAACAACAAAAAACCTGGCGAACAGCCAGTCCACACAGAGAAATGGGACTTAAATTACATTTCGGTTTTGATTTCCAAATAGAGGGAGCAGTGACTGGACTCTAAGCAACACACACCCATTATCATCAGAACTCATAAGCTTAATTACAGAGACACTGAAAGCTAGTAATTTTTTATGCAGTTACATCCCTAGGAGGCCAGTTACCATGGAAATCTCTCCTTCCTTTTCTTCTACTTAGAACGTATTTATAAAGGAAGTGAAATATAAACATGATGGAAACATTAAACAAGACATGGCACAGTTTGCTACAAATACTTTACATTTATTATAAGAATACAGTAAAAATAAAGGTTCTGCAGACCTATATGTGGTGATTGGTCTATCGGAAAAGAAAAAGGCTATTCGAAAATGATCTAAGTTTACAAAAATGGTGAAATCATGTTTTAAAAAACCAGAAAACAATTGAAAAACATCATACAATGTTAGCCAGGGTTGAAAGTATATTTTCTTCTGGATGTAAAAGCTAACAAATAAATAAGTGTTAAATACAGACCCGAGTTAAAAAATGGTCAGAGATAGACAACTAACTGTTTTATAAAGTTAGCTGTCATTCATTGTCAGACTTGTTTACAAAGCCAGATAAACTCACCAAAGGCCTTGTGTGTATGCTCTACACTTGAATATTTTTTATAAGAAGCACCCTATTTCCAGTGTTTCTTTTATCCATTTCACAAATAAATTATTTTAAAACAGCAACAAAAAAGATTAAAGGTGCTTTAACCTGATAGTATTGGCACTAGAGGGAGACTTGGTAAACCACAGGAGTGTTTTGCTCAAAGTGATGCTTACGGATGGAACATCTATACCTTGGCAGGCTGAGAGCAGGCACCACCCGTACCCCATCATCTCAAAATCATCTTCTATCAAAGGGAAGAGGAAGCAACCCGGAAAATTGAATTTCTGCAACCACTCACTGTGGACCCATGCCAGGAAAATGGCAGTGTCTTAATCCAGCGGGCTACCCACAGTCAAATGGCCTGGGCACCATTTGTATAGTTCATCTTTGCTTTTAGTTTGCTTGGGTTCCTGAAGAAGTCAGGGATGTTCTTGGGACCTGGACAATTTGGTTTTATTCTCCTGCATTTATCTGGCTTTTCCTAACCCTATGTGATTGTTTGGGTATGACTTCAGAGAATTCCATCCTTCCAGGGCACTCTCCAGAACCCACCAAGAACAGCACACACAGAGAAAGCCATAACATAAAAGTCAGCAGAATTCACATAGCCCCCCACACCCCCATTGTACTCGTGTAGCTTCATTAGGCCATCTAATGTATTTAAACATAAATGTGAAATCTGAAGATGTCTGACTAACAAAGCTGTTGCAATGAGAAAGTTCAGTACTCTCTGAAGGAAAATGCTGAAACCGGTTATGAAGTGTGCGCTCCTGGCACACACGGAGAGGCAGATTAGGTCACAGAATGGTCCTGGGGAACTGACATTTCCTATGGTGCAGTGAAGTGTTCATCAAGTGAAAGAGAGTTTCCTATCTTTGGCCACTTTGGTCACAAATTGGGAATAACCAAGACCCTTCCCTACCAACTCCCCTTTATCTATGATTATGATTTGATGCTCAGAGTCTATACCTGGGGCTGGACTTAGAATTATAGGGTTATGAAATACACTTGCTCTGGGGAACCAGGTGAACTTTGTGGAATGAATCTCTCTGACGCGAAAGCCAAAATAGTAAATCCCATTAAAACATGCATATTTTCTGTACATTGCAAGAAAGGCCTAGCACCTGAGGAAGAATTATAGTGAATAAATTCGCTACTATGGGAAATGGTCTTTTGCTTGAAGCAAAAACAATTCAGACTGCCAGGGGATGGGCCTTCAAAGCATCCCATAGTCAAACTAGAAGTGTGCTGTACTTTGGGTTAGGAGAAAACATTCAGTCCTATTAAGAATGGTTCTGGGCACCTTGCCCTGTGCATTCCCTTCCAGCAGTTTGGCATTTCTTAAGAGCAGGCAGGCAAGTTTATTTCTACCTAGTCAAGTTATTTGTGAAAGGAAAATTTCTACAGAATAGGGTGTTTTGCTTTTTAATTTTTTCCCCTTCTGTGTTTAAAGAAGAACAAAGGCATGGATTGGCGAGCTGGCAAAGACTACAAGGATGGCCATTTGCCTGATCTCAGTAACAGATTCCAGATCTTGCTCTCTTAGACACTGAAGTTTTGAATCCAGGCAGGGCACTTAGAAATTTGAGCCTCCATTTGCGGGGGGGTGGGGGGGGGTGTAATCTTCATAAAGATTGTTCAGGCAACTTAAAAAGACCCCCAGGTTATATAATTTGACAAGAGCTATATGAAGAAAATATTAATAATAAGAATCTGGACTCCTATACTTCATTTTCGTTACTCAAATTTTTGCTGCTTTAGTGTGGGAATTGGGATTTTTTTTTTATGGCCATCTTACACTTACCCTGTGTTGCTCAGAGCTTTGACCTTTTCCACTAATATCTGTCCTATGCTTTCAAAATAAGGTATTCCCTCCTGTGACCAGATGGATTGCCTAGATGGTTGTAGTTTTTGCAAGAGTGTTTTAACTGAGCATATAAGGGTGAAGTGGTGTTTCTGTTGTCCGATGACCAAAGTCTGGCTTCTTAGTATGTCACTTTAGAATCTGCTTTGGATAGTATCTACAGTGTGCTTATTCTGATATTAAAGATGTTCTTAGCCAATGGGAGAAAGATGTGATATTTGGCTTTTAGGAAGGGTACTGCTTTGGGGGAAGTGTAGAGTACAGCTGAGGTTTTAACACAGTGGTGCTGTTGGGTCTGTATATCTAGGTAGGTTGGCTTATTCTGAACTTGTCTTCGTGTTTGCGACCCTCTTTTCTGATTCTACAAAGAAAGTCTTTAACATTGCACAGTTAAAATAATTTTAGACATTTACACATAGGGAATATGCAGGAAACACCACAAAATATTGGCATAGAAGAGAGGAATGGTAAAATTGAATATGTCCAGGGGTTTAAGATAGAGTAGTCATTGCTAGCGTTTTGACATTTCTTTGTAAGTAGCTAGGTCACCTAATGAGCTTACTTGGCCAAGTCAATAGGCTGCTTCCCGGGACATGCCTGCTCAGAGTGGTCTTTGTGTCCAAGGAAAAATCTCCTAAGAGCCTCTATTGATAGTGTCACTCCTCTAAGGCATCTACCCACTTGTCCTGTCTCCAGCACAAGGACGACAAGGAAGCTGTATTCTAAGCTGCATGTACCATGGGGCTGTTCCCAGAATGGCCGTGCAGTTGGCTTCAGTAAATGGATGCCTGGGAGTTCCCTACAAGGCAGGGCATCCTGAGCACCTGAGGAGAAACTCCCTGGTCTAGGGCCATTGCGATGCTATCTGATTAAGGCTGATGATAAAGGCCTTCCTGTTAGTAGCTGCATATGAGAAAAGGAAATACCAACCAGAAGTTAAAAAAGCAAAAACAAGAAACAAAAACAGAAAAAGTAGCACCCAACACAGTTCCCTGTACCTGATGTGGCAGATGTTCAGGAAAAGCTTCCTGAATGAATAAAGAGGAGAGAAAACACATGATGAAATTCTGCTACCAGGGTCCTTACTATCACTTAGAACACTTCTTTGTAGACTATTTGAATCTGCTGGTCTCACTGGGAATGTGTGGGAAGAGAGTTTAGAAATTCAGAATTTGAATCTCCTTAGAATAAGATAAATATTCATGTTTCAAGGTTCTTACAAGTTTGCTGGCAAGGAGGGACGCTTAAATCTGTCTTCATGCTGCAGGCAGATATACCTACTACAAGATTCCTTTAATAAAATAAAAAGCAGGAGCTTTCCCTGCAAACGTCCTCCAAGGCCGCCTACCCTACACATTCGTGGACTGCTTGGGGAGCAGGCCGGGCCTTATGGAAAAACCCAGCCAGGGTGATTTTTCATTGCACAGTGGCTACCTCCTGAGATTATCAGGGACATAAAAGAAAATCAAATCAATATCCAATTCAGTGTCCTTTAAGAAATGTTGTAGAGGCTTCAGAGGAATGTAATGTTTAATAACATACAGCAGGAAGCTCCTCAAAACCCCCCTTTTGAGGACAGGCATTCTCTCACTGCTGCTGCATTTCTTTGTCCAAAGGTTAGCCCTGGGGCGGGTTTGCGTGGGGACTCTGTCACTGGCTCGTCCCCCCTCCCCCTTCAGTTTTGGTTTTTCGAGCCTCTGGCTCAGCCTTTTGCATCTCAGCTCAGCTGTGCTGCACCACCACTGGCTTTGGGATGTTTATACAATTCTTTCCCCTCAAACATGACTGGACAAAGACAAGAAACGTTGTTCAATTGGTGTTTTCCTCCTTCCCTGCTGAATTCCGTTTCCCCAGAGTGGAGCTCCCCCCAGGGAGGTCCCTCTGCGCATGACCCCAGGAGCCAGTTAGTGAACGTTAGTTAGGAGGGGAAACAGGGCTGAAGCGAGTGCTCTCATTGAGGCGACTACACCCAATCGCAACTAGAAATTTCTAACAAAAGGATGAATAATGAGGGACCTTAGTTGATAGGTCCAGATTCTAGTCAGCAAGACAATGGGGGTAGGTGTGGTCCAGCAGCACAGTGCGGGAGCCAGGGATAGAAAACTCCCAATGCAAGGGAGAGGGATTTGGTTTGCTCCCACTAAGGCCCACATACTGGCGGGTGACCTCTTTTGCTTCTTTGACTCCGTATCTTTTTAATTATCTGTAAGGAAGGATCTGGCCTGGAGGCACTGGTCTCCGCTGGCTTTCTAGTGACATTATCCAAGTCTCTGTTCCACTCGAATCATTCCACACACTCTGCAGGGGCTGCACCATCGTGTCTTAGAAGAACCGGTTCTTTGCTCTCTTGCCTTTGCAGATCCCACCTCAGCTCCTTATTAACAGACAAACTAAAGTCTATGCTCATTACTTCTGTGCAGTTTAAAGTGACTGGAATTTAGTTCAGCGGGATTCTTCCACCAATCAAGACTCTCCGTCCTTATTAGTGAGCTAAGTGAGTCTTGATGTCTATACTCAACAATTCAAAACTTAATCTTTGAATCAGTATGAGGTGGTAGGCTGGTTTTCAAGGGGTAATAAATATTTCCTTAAATTATGACTGAAATATGTAGTTTATACACCTTCTGTATTATAGCATTATTCATTAAAGGAGAATTTTATGGGACTCTAAGACTATCAATATCTCCTTCAAATAGGTAATCTTGTACATGAGTATTTTCTTTTGTAGAAATGAATATGCAATTCTGGATTCTCCCAAGTAATACTGTATTCGGACTTGACGTCAAACTAACCAAAACAGAGAAAAATAAATAAAATTAAAATATTTAATAAAAAATTTCTGGTATGCATAAGCAAATCAGAGTTAGGAATAAAAGAGGTAACTTTATTTTAATGGTAAACTTTCATGCTAACTTAATGGTATAATGGGAATGTAATATAAACTCATTTTCATATAAAATCTTTGTTTCCATTTAATTAACATATTAATACATAAAGAAGATGTGTCTTTTTCAGTGCCCACCCCATGGTTGCCCTATTTTGCGTTATTCTCTGTTTTGTGTGAAGGCTCTGACCTAAATACAAAAGTCGGTCTTTACATGACTCAGAAGAGTGCTTATGGACAATCGGTTCTGTTGCTAAGAAACTCCTAAAGTGTCAGTGGTGTGATCAAGGGAGTATGTGTAAAAAGCAGAGTGCTGAGACAGCCTCCTTGCAGAGTCTGTCAGTCTCACTTCGGATAACCCCTGGCCACAAAACAGTGTCCAGAGAGTTTACTCCCTTTGGTTGTCAGGTACAGTCTGAGAACATCTCCTGATCACAAGCAAGCCCCTGAAAGTGGAATGCCTGAGACAACTGAACGACAGCAACGTGCTGTCGCTGATTTTTTGCATTGTGTTAGGTTTATCCCACTAACGAGGTCCTCAGTGTGGGGCATATGTGATAACTAAAACACTTTCTTCTTGACACAATCTTGCAGAATTATTTTAGTGGTATTAGCCAAACTATAAAAAACTATATGGCAAAACCAAAATACAACATAGACAAGAAAACCATACTATGGCTTAAAGGAAATTAAACCTATTTCAATGAGTAAATATTAGCTTTTCTTTTAAAAATAACTTTCAAATGAAAAACAGTTGTGAAATGTGTACTGAACAATGGCTAAAACAATTAGGCTCATGGTCTGTACTGATCTGCTAGTAAGATGTTTCAATAATATTGTATTTGTGATAAAATGGTGAATTATGGATGAAGAACTTTATTGCCTATATTAAATTTGGGAGATGAGAGGGAAATGATTACATGAGACCTTTCACTGGGGACTCAGTGGTGAGATGGGCTGAAATAAGCCCTCTGGTTTTAAAAGTTTAAATAAAACTTATTAATCCTTTATTATTTTTCTAGAAGAGAAAGAATGTATTGGCTTTGAGAAGTAACCTTAGATTGTATGGAATATGAAATTAATTTTAGGTTTCAAATATTGGCAATAGATGTTAATTTAACATTAAAAGATTTCTTGAAAAATGATGAACTACCTAAATATTTGTCATAAAGGTTTGTTGGCGATTCACGATAGAAAAATGCAGGTAAGTCAGGCTGCCTGGGCTTACTTCCCTCCACCCCTACTCTGTACTCATAAATTTAAGGAATTATGACAGGAACTGCATAGGAGTGATAGATGGAACTCTTGGAAAATCCATTAACAACACAGATTTGTGACCTGGCTTAATTACATTCAGTCTAGTGGCAATTTTGGTTTCTGTTTTCTTAATAAACAAGTTATGAGGTTTTGTGCATTTCTGAAGCCTTCTTTCCCTACATCAACTTGCAGATTCAGAACAGTATTTGTACGTGTGCTTTCTGGGTATGGATTAGCCTCTTAAAGTACATAATTCCAATAATTATCAGTGACAGAAGGGATGAATAAATTATGCTCTAAGCACAACAAAATTAACAGTAAAAAATGGTTTGCATAAGTTTTTCTTAATGCATGCGCCTATATTAAATTTAATATTCCATACAACTTATCCTGAAAGACTCCCAATGAGTGATTAATCCTGAACTATACTACTGCCTGCTTTGGGACAAAGAATAAAATAGAATTTAAATGCTGCAGATGTCACGATGTTTTGAAAAGCTTCTTTAATTTAAGCACAGAGTTATGATGTGAATTGCAAATTCTAACAGCCTGGATGAGTGAGATATCAATGCCATGTTCATTCTTTACACCAGAATGCAAAGATTAAGCTTCAGGTCTTGTTCACAAAATTAAAGCCAAAACCATCACTCCCTCTCCTTGCTGAGAGCTTAGCGTTGAGGCTAGTAAGTGATGAGGGTCTGTTTTCTTCAAACAAAGAATATTATGACGAGATTCATTTGGAAATACTGACAAAGGGTAAAAATGTCCCACCTGACTCTTCTTTTGAAGGCTGGCAAGTGCCTGAAGACCATAGCAAGCACTTAATGCATCTGGGCTTCGATTTACCGCAGTATAGGCCATCAAAAGAAGTTTCCATTTTTTAACCGTATTTGACAGAAAGGAATACATTGCTGATTTTTTAAAAAGTTGCTTTGTATATTGCAATATATTTGTGAGGGCAAGTTTACTTGGATTTCATTTTGATCTGGATGTAGTAATTCTCAAACGTGTACAAAACTTGCAAGGAAGTTGAAATAATAGACTCTGTGTTCTCTTCAGTATTATCCTTTATACTTTTCAAAGTACTGGGTGTGAGTTCTGTGCGATGGTATTCCTAAGCAGCGAACAACAGCTGGAGAGGGCAGGAGGAATTTTCTATCCCATAAGCTCTTCCAATGGATATAACCAAACGATCACTAAGGTGCTATTTATCTGAACACAGGCCCGAGCACTTAGTAAAAGCTCCCAAGCCACATTTACCCCTGAGCGTGACCATCTCCTACACACATATTTATCCTGAGAGGCAACTATATACAGAACATGGGGTAAGTTCCCTGGATGCAACTAACATGCAGCTCAACAGACTCCTCCTCTTAACTCTGTGTTCCATCTTATTCACACGACGTGTCTCCAGAACGGTGCTCGCATACCGGTCGGCTAAGATAAGGAGCTCTGGGTAGCAGTGTAAGGGTACATGAAGGGGGAAAGTGGAAACAGGAGGGCTGTCCCTCTATCTTCTTCAATAATGTTCACTTGACTTCTTTACCGTTTACTCCTGCTTAATGGTAGTGTGTGTGTGTGTGTGTGTGTGTATGTATGCAGGCACACGTGCATGTGTGTACATACATCTGTGTGTTTACAAACTAGAATCATGAAATTCTTTCGGCTCTGGAAACTGATACAAATAAAGGGAATTAAATACCAGGATGCCTCCTCTGAGGTGAAGGTAACTTAACCAAAAATAGGCTGTTTTTTCTGTGGACTTGTGCTTTGTAGTTTCACTAATTTTTTTTTTTTTTTTTTTTTTTTTTTGCTGCCATTAGGCTCTAACTATGAACTTCTGAAAACATTTCTTAGAACTTTACCTGTGAATTCAGACCATAAAATAAAAGGTGTGTGAGTGTGTAAAAACTCTGAAAAGGCAGATTTTATATTTTCCTTCTCTTTCTCTAGCTGTTCCTTTCTCCAGACCCCTCCCACACACACACAGCTCTCAAAAACAGAGCTCTGTGGCACAGCTCTCAAAAACATCTTTTTAAGAGCTGCTGTTGCAACCCTAAGAGCGTACTCTTTGAGGACATTCCATGCGTCACTGTCCGACGCCCAGACCGAGGAGCAGGGGAACAACTAGCTTCCTAATAATACAGGCGTGTGATGCTTCTCACGCTGCACTTCTTTCTGGCAAGAAAGAAGAGAAAGACCCTAAGAGGTCCAACTAGCTCCCAATAGAAAATGATGTTGACAAACAGAATCTTGCCTTGGCAGAGCAAAAAGCCACTTTTGGTTGGAATGTGTCTGGCAGACAAAGGCATTACCAGTGCTGCTCCAGCACCCATGGAGTCGGTCTGTGGCACAGGACAGCAGCCTGCGAACTGTGCCTGAAGAGGAAAACCTTTGAGAAACATCAGTCGTCATGGTGTGAAAGAGATCTGATCTTCCCTCCCACTGAGAGGCTGTGCTTTTCTATTTACAATGGCCTGAAATGGCAGGATTGCTGTGGTGAGCTAGTAAAGCCCTTGGTAAGAGTGTCTGTTTCTGGAATACATTGGCCTTTGCCTTTTTGTTGTCCGTGGCACATACTTAAAAAAACAGTTAATAACAAAAACCACCTTAGAAGACTGTTGTAGGTAATGCGGTATAAACTCATTGTTAATGAGAACAGTGTCACTCTGTTGGAGGACCAGGTCCTGGAAGCTGTTGGCACTGTTCCGTCACTGAGTGATTTTCCTCTTGATGACAGTGAGTTCTTTCTGCAGTTCACTGAACTTGGGGCGGTTTTCAGGTTTATAATCCCAGCACTTCGTCATAATTTTGAAAATGTCCTCTGGGCAGTGCTGAGGGGCTGACATTCGGTATCCTGAAGACCCAAGAGGAACAGAACAGAGTTTAGAATGGAGAGAAGATAGGAATATTCACACAGGGCATTATGCAGTGTGTAATCTTAGTACCTTGTGTTGCAGGTGTAATAGAAACCCCCCAAAACCCATTTCAGGACAAACTGACTTCTGTTTTCTGCAAGTGATGTAGAATTCAGTACTACAGAGGCATCGAATTACCTTCTAGCGCCAATAGCTTATTTTTCATGTGTTTATTTGTCACAGAGTCTGAGGTAAGATAAATCACATGCACATGCATATTTTAGTTCTAAGTATTTACTTTTGCTTTTAGAATTTGCTTTTAGATGCTGTGTGGGCAGAGTTTTCTTTTTTTTAATCATCAATACAACCCAGGTTTTTGAAGATGAAGAGAAGATAAGGATTTTACAAACACCAAAAGTGAAATAAAAATGAGTAGGAGCTCTATTCCCTGACAGCCCAAGAAGAATTGTGAATTCAGAGCTGTCTGGTGGTGTTCTGGGCAGCACGGACGTGTCTGTGTGCATTCACACAGGAAGTAAGATGGCAGTGAGAGCAAAGAAGGGGGCTGCAAGTCTTCCTCCTGCACCGGGTTCTATAGCCAGCCTCCTGGAGAGGGGCCTCCTGCGAGGACATTACTGGGTCAGAAGCATTCTCTCTGGTGAGAGCTGTAGACCACATTAGAGCCTGCCAGCCGGCCCCCAGCACTGACTTACTCCTGTTTCTGATCTGGGAACAGCTTATGGTTTCTTCAGAAATGTTAGACAATTTTCGAAAACATCTCTCTGAAGTCCAACTACATTTCCATTTAGAATACTATTAGTGGTGTTCATTGGCATAGAATAAAAAACAGGAGTTGGAGGAACGCTACTCTCTTTGGCTTGAGGACAGTGCATGGCACAACCTTGCAGATGTCATGCCAGGCAGGGGGAATGCAAGGAAAGCCTATAGCTCTATTTTTAAACTCTTGGAGTCTTTAAGAGTTTCTTTTGCTGTTGTTGGTTTTGTCACAGAAGAGCCGCACCATCCATGGGAGGCAAAAGTAGATTGATCAACACCTCTGCTGTCTGTCTGCATACCCAAGTGGTATGTCCCCTCCTCCCGCTAGGACATCCACAGACACAGCACTAGCACCGTCCTTGGGAGCTGGATGCGAACACTGCTACCCCCTGTCTTTGGCTCACCTCTTTCCACTTGCTCCCGTGCTTGTTGATTTGTCATTCCAGGGTATGGACAGACCCCCAAGCTGAATGTCTCCCAGAGGAGGATGCCGAAGCTCCACACGTCACTCTCAGAACTGTATCTCCCTGGAGGGCAAACAAAACCATAACAGGTAAGTGTGCAAGTAGGGGACCATTTCTGGTTAAACATGCCTTTGCCAGTCACATGTCAGCGTATTTAAATTTACCAGTGGAATGCAATAACTAGTGATCTTATTTCTTCACTAGTTTTACTTTCCAGGACTAGTAATATTATCAATTAAATGAATAGTCATCAGGCTGCTGGTTTAACAAAATCAATTTTCAAATGAGTTTTCCCCCATCAAAAAAAAACAAATATTCAGCCAGCATGCAAGCTTACTTTCCCTGCAGTATCTAAATGAGATGGATGGCTTATATTAAAAAAAAAAGATATAAATTTGTACACATCAATGCCTAGGAGATTAAATAAGTTGGATTTCTGCAATTTTGTGTTCTGCCTCCATCATTTTCTTTCTGTTAAAATTACAAACAAACTTAAAGCAATAATGAAAGTTTCTTGACTTCAATTTTTTACTTGTCACTGTTTACAGATATTCCTACATCCTTAAAGGTTTCATTTTTCTCCTCTTTCATTTATAGAAAATATACTTTTTTCTGTGTATATTTTGAATACGGTAGAATTAACATAGCTGGCTGATAAGAAAAACTTCTTTAAATTACATGGTGCCTTGTTTTGTCCAGCTATTTTGGTGCACCTGTTTTACTGAGCTACATGAGCTAAGTTCTTTGGATTTTTTTTTTTTTTTCTTTCTGTAGTCTTCGAGAGAGGTACAGACATAAAAGCACAAGATACCTTCTGGAGATGGATATGAAATCAGGGAGGGAAATGGAAAAATCCTATCCATCCTCTAAGACGCAAAGAATTTAAAGACTTTCATAATGTATTTTAATTTTATATATAGAGCATACACTATCGTAACTAAACGCCATTTGTAGTGGTGTAAAAACGGTCCTTAAATGATTTCATTTCTATCCCCTTTTAAGCTACCCACCTCAACTAGGCCACTGCAGGATTATAAACACCCCTCGGGTAAAAACATCTTGTTACTTTAAAGTAAGAATGCTTTTTCTCTCTCTTGAACAAAGTAAAATGAGAATGAGAGTATGCCTGCGCTTTGATAACTGCTGTGACGTCAGAGTCTAGAGTGTAGTTGCTGATTATTCCCTCCAGCTGTGTGAATTAGCTTCCTTCTTACTAGACAGTAATTACGGAAACTCACTATGCTGTTCGGTAGCAAGATTAGTTTTCTTGTCTGCATATCAACTCCTTTCATGTTTGCCATCCAATAATTTAATACTTTGCATGAAAGTCATTCAATGACTATAAGTTAAGATTAATTCTTGAAGAAAGGTGTACAGAGCCAAATACTTTGTTTTTGTAAGATGATATGAGGGTAGAGATCAAGAAAAAGGCATGTTGCATATAAACCAAGATCACACTCCAAAAGTGAAAGTTAGTAACCTAATTCTATAACCCTGACCTTAAACCTGGTTTTGCTGGATAATTTAATTTTGAAAAAAATTTAATTTATCTGCTTATTTTAATGAGCATAATTGATACATTATTATGTCAGTTTCAGGTGTACAGCATAATGATTCAGTATTTGTATGTATTGCAAAATGATCAATACAGTAGGACTAATTGACATCCATCACCATACTTAGCTACAAAAATTTTTTTCTCGTGAGGAAAACTTTAAAGACTTACTGTCTTAGCCACTTTAAAATGTGCAATACAGTAGTATTAATTATAGTCACCATGCTGTGTTTTATATTCCCATGATTTATTAATTTCACAACTGGAAATGTGTGCCTTTTGCCCCCCTTCACCCATATTAACGTCTCCTACCTCTGGCAACCACCAATCTGTTCCCTGTATCCATGACCTTGGTTTTTTTCTTTCTTTCTTTCTTTTATTTGAAGATTTTACATGAAAGTGAAATCATATTGTATTTATCTTTCTTTGACTTATTTCCTGTAGCACAATGAGCCAAGGTTCATCCATGTTGTCACAAATGGCAAGATACTATTTTTTATGGCTGAATAATATTCCATTTTATATGTATACCACACCTTCTTTATCCTTTTATCTGTCAGTGGGCACTTGTTTCCATGTCCTAGCTACCGTAAATAATGCTGCAGTGAACATGAGGGGTGCACATATCTCTTCAAGTTTGTGTTTTCCTTTTCTTCAAATAAATACCCAGAAGTGGAAATACTATATCATATGGTAGCTCTATTTTTATTTTTGGGGGGAATCATCATACAGTTTCCCATTGTGGCTGCACTATAAATACTTCCACCAGCAGCACACAAAGATTCCCTTTTTTCACATCCTAACAAACATGTTATTTTTTGTCTTTTGGATTATAGTCATTGTAACAGGTGTAAGGTGATCTCATTTTAGTTTTTTTTAATACACTGATATTACAGTACCATTAACTATATTCCCTATGCTGTACCTTTCATCTCTTTGACTTATTCTGTAACTGGGAGCCTGTACCTCCTTCTACCTTTCATCCATTTTGCCTATTCCCCTGAAACATCTCCCCTCTGTTAACCATCAGTTTGTTCTGTGTTTATGGATATTTTCCTGCTTTTGTTTTGTTTGGTTTTTTTTTAGATTAAATATGTAAGTGAAATTTGTCTTTGACTTATTTCACTCTAGACCCATCTATGTTGTCACAAATGGCAAAATTTCTTCCTTCTTATAGTTGAGTAATGGTCTATTGTATACATACACACCTTATCTTCTTTATTCATCCGTCTCTCGATGGACATGTAGGTTGCTTCTGTATGTTGGCTATTGTAAATAAGGGTGCAATAAACAGGAGTGCATATATCTTTCTGAATGAATGTCTTCATTTGCTTCTGATAAAAGAGTAGTGAGATTATAGGATATTTTTATTCTTGAGGAAGCTCTAAATTATTTACTACAATGGCTATACTAATTTACATTCCTACCAACAGTGCAAAGCGCTCCTTTTTCTCCACATTCTTGCCAATACTTGTTATTTATTTTTGGTTCGAGCCATTCTTAGAGGTGTGTAAGGTGATATTTCATTGTGGTTTTGATTTGCATTTCCTTGATAACTAGTGATATTAAGCATCTTTTCATGTCTGTTGGCCACCTGTATGTTTTCTTTGGAAAAAAAAAATGTCTGTTCAGGTCCGCTGCCCATTATTTAATATTATTATTTGTGTGTTTTTTTGGTGTTGAGTTGTGTAAGTTCCTTATATACTTTGATATTAACTCCTTATCAGATATCTCATTTGCAAATATCTTCTCCCATTCAGTAGGCTACCTTTTTATTTTGTTGATGGTTTCTTTTGCTGTGCAGAAGCTTTTTATTTTGGTGTAGTTCTAATAGTTCATTTTCGCTTTTGTTTCCTTTGCCTGAGATATACCTAGAGAAATACTGCTAAGGCTATATAAAAAATACTACTGCCTATGTTTTCTTCTAAGAGTTTTATGGTTTCAGGTCTCACATTTAGGTCTTTATTTTGGGTTTATTTTTGTGTATGGTGTAAGAAAGTAGTCCAGTTTCATTCTTTTGGATGCAGCTGTCTAGTTTCCCCAGCACTATTTATTATTATTTAAAAAGATATTTATTTAAGTAATTTCTATACACAAAGTGGGTATCAAACTCATGACCTCTACATCAAAAGTCACACAGTCTTATGACTGAGCCAGCCAGCACCATTTATTAAAAAGATTTTTTCCTCAATGTATATTCTTGTCTCTTTTGTCATAGATTAAGTAACCACATAAGCATGAGTTTATTTCTGGATTCTTTTCTGTTCCATTGATCTGTATGTCTATTTTAATGCCAATATCATACTGTTATAATTACTACAGCTTTGTAGTACATCTGGTGACCTGGGATTGTGATACCTCTAGATTTGTGCTTCTTTCTCAATATTGGTTCCATACAAATTTAAGATTATTTGTTCTAGTTCTTTGAGAAATACTATTGGTATTTTGATAGGGATTGCATTGAATCTGTAGGTTGCTTTTGGTAGTATTGACATTTTAATAATACTACTTCTTCTAATGCATGAGCATGGTATGTCTTTCCATTTGCTTTTGTCCTCTTCAATTTCTTCCATTAACATTTTACAGTTTCCAGAATATAGGTCTTTCACTTTCTTGGTTAAGTTTTAGGTATTTTATTCTTTTAGTGCAGCTATAATTGGAATTGTTTTCTTAATTTCTCTTTCTGCTAGTTGTTAGTGTACAGAAATGCAATAGATGTCTATGTTAATTTATATCCTGCAACTTTACTAAATTTATTTATTCTAATGGTTTTTGGTACAGTCTTTTGGGTTTTCTTCTTAAAGTAACCTGTCATCTGTAAATAGTGATAGTTTTACTTCTTCCTTACCAACTTGGACATTCTTTTGTCTTTTACTTTGTCTCATTGCTATGGCTAGGACATCTAGTACTATGTTAGATAAAAGTGGTGAAAATGGACATTCTTGTCTTGTTCTTTATCTTAGAGGAAAAGCTCTCAGTTTTTCACCATTGAATATGATGTTAGCTGTGGGTTTTTCATATAGGGCATTTACTATGTTGAGGTATGTTCCCTCTAAACCCACCTTACTAAGAATTTTTATCACAAATGGATGTTGAATTTGGTCAGATGCATTCTGTGCATCTAACTGAAATGATCATATGATTCTTACCCTTTGTTTTGTTAATGTGGTGTATCACTTTGATTGATTTGTGAATACTGAACCATCCTTGCACTTAATAAATCATACTTGATGGTGGTGGATGATCCTTTTAATGTAATGCTGAATGTGGTTTGCTAATATTTTGTTAAGGGTTTTTGCATCTTTGTTCATCAGGGATATTGACCTGTAGTTTTCTTTTTTTTGTACTGCCTTGGTATGGTTTTGGTATGAAGGTAAGGCTGGCCTTACAGGATGTATTTGGAAGCTTTCTCTCCTTTTCTATTTCATGTAGCTTGTGGAGGATAAGTATTAACTCTTCTTTAAATGTTTAGTAAATTCACCCATGAATCCATCTGGTTCTGGACTTTTGTTTTTTGGGAGTTTTTTGATGACCAATTCAATTTTGTCATTAGCAATTGGTTTGTTCAGATTTTCTATTTGTTCCTGATTTTTAGAAGAAGATATGTCTCTAGGAATTTATCCATTTCTTCTAGGTTGTCCAATTCATTGGCATATAATTTTTCGTAATAGTCCTCTTGTAATCCTTTATATTTCTGTCACCTTGGTTGTTACTTTTCTTTCATTTTTGGTTTTCTGTATTTGGGTTCTCTTTTTTTTTCTTGAAGAGTTTGGCTAAAGATTTAGCAATTTTGTTGATCTTTTCAAAGAACCAGATCTTGGTTTCACTGATTTTTTTTTCTATTGTTTTCTTAAGTCTCTATTTCATTTATTTCTTCTTTGATCTTTATTATTTCCTTCCTTCTACTAACTCTGGGCTTTGTATGTTCTTCTTTTTCTAGTTCCTTTAGGTGTAAGGTTAGATTGTTACAGATTTTTGTTGGTTTGTTTCTTGAGGAAAACCTGTATTGCTATGAATTTCCCTTTTAGAATTACTTCTGCTGCATCTCAAAGATTTTTGAATCTTTGTGTTTTCATTTCCTCTTTTTTTTTTTAATGATTTTATTATTAGAGCAAGCACAAGCAAAGGGAGCAGCAGGCAGAGGGAGAAGTGGGCTCCCCACTGAGCAAGAAGCCTGATGCAGGACTCTGTCCCAGGACCCTGGGATCATGACCTGAGCTGAAGGCAGACATTTAACTGAGTCACCCAGGCGTCCCTTTATTTCCTCTTTGATTTCTTCACTGGATCATTGCTTGGTTGGTGGTATGTTGTTCAGCCTCCATCTGTTTGTGCTTTTTCCAGTTTTCTTCCTGTAATGGATTTCTAGATTGATACTGTTGTGATCAGAAACAATGAATGATATAATAGTTGTCTTAAATTTGAGAGCTATATTGTGGCCTAATGTGATCTAATCTGGAGAATGTTTCATGTGCACTTGAAAAGAATGTGTATTCTGTTGTTTTTGGATAGAATCTTCTGTATATATATGTTAAGTCCATTTGGTCTGTTGTGTTATTCAAAGACATTGTTTCCTTATTGATTTTCTGCCTGGATGATCTCTCCATTGATGTGATTTGGGTGTTAAAGTCTATTATTTTATTAGTTTATTATTATCTCCCTTTATGTCTGTTAATATTTGCTTTATGTATTTAAGCACTCCAATATTGGGTGTATAGATATTTACAACTGTTATTTCCTCTTAATCCCTTTATCATTATGTATTGCCCTTTGTCTCTTGCTACAGTCTTTATTTTATTTATTTGACAGACAGAGATTACAAGTAGGCAAGAGAGGCAGGCAGGGAGAGAGAGGAGGAAGTAGGCTCTACGCGGAGCAGAGAGCCCGATGTGGGGCTCAATCCCAGGACCCTGGAATCATGACCTGAGCCGAAAGCAGAGGACTACAGTCTTTATTTTAAAGTCTGTTTGGTCTTATATGAACATTGCCCTTTGCTTTCATAATTTTCTTCTAATTTCTTCTAATTATGTTGTCTTCTTTTCCACTTAAGGAAGTCCCTTTAACATTTCTTGTAAGAAATGTTTCTTGTAAGACCAGTTTAGTGGTGATGAAGCCTTTAACTTTTGCTTGTCTGGAAAACTCTTTATTTCTTCTTTAATTCTGAATAATAACCTTGCCAGGTAGAGTATTCTCGGTTGTAGGTTTTTTCCTTTCAGCACTTTGAATATCATGATGCCATTTTCTTTTGGCCTGCAAAATTTCTGCTGAAAAGTAAGGCAGTAGCTTTATAGGATTTCCCTTGTATATTACAAGTTGCTTTTCTTTTACTGATTTAACATTTTTTATCTTTGATCTTTGAAAATTCAATTATATGTGTCATGGTGTGGGTCTCCTTGGGTTTATCTTGTTTGGAACTCTCTTTGCTTCCTGAACCTGGATGTTTGTTTCCTTCCCCAGGTTAGCTAAGTTTTCAGCCATTATTTCTTGAAATAGGTTTTCTGCTCCTTTCTCTTTTCCTTCTGGAGCCACTATAATATGAGTACTTATTCACTTGATGTTAATTAAGATCAAGGTTATGATCCCATAACGTAACTTCATTTTAAAAATTTTTACTTTTTGCTTTCTTGCTTGAGTGCTTTCTATTACTCTGTTTTCCAGGTTGCTGATCTGTTCTTCTTCATCCTCAAGTCTAATATTGATTGCCTCTAGTGTACTTTTCATTTTGGTTATTGAATTCTTCAACTCTGATTAATTTTTTTTTACATTTTCTATCTTTTAGTGAAGTTCTCACAAAGTTCATCCATTCTTCTCCAGTATGGGGGGCATCTTTATGGCATTACTTTGAACTATTTGTCAAGTAGACAGATTATCTCCATTTTATTTAGTTCTTTTCCTGAGGTTTTGTTTTGTTCTTTCATTTACAGCATCTTCGTCTGTCTCATTTTGCTTATCTTTCTGTGTTTCTTTCTTTCTTTTTTTTTTTCTTTTCAGCGTAACAGAATTCATTGTTTTTGCACCACACCCAGTGTGTGGTATTTTGGTGATTTTGGATGAGACGTTCTTTATATATCTATGCAGTCCACCTAGTCCAATGTGTCATTTAAGGCCCATATTTCCTTATTGATTTTTCTGTCTGGATGATCTGTCCATAGATATAAGTGGTATATTAAACTCTTCTACATTGTTGCTATTTATTTCTCCCTTTAGGTAAGTTAATATTTGCTTTAAAAATTTTTATTAACATAAAATCTATTATTAATTACAGGGGTACAGGTCTGTGATTCATCAGTCTTAGACAATTCACAGTGCTCACCATAACACATACCTCCCCAACGTCCATCACACAGCCACCCCATCCTCCCATCCTCCTCTCCCCCAGCAACCCTCAGTTTGTTTCCTGAGATTGAGTCTCTTATGGTTTGTCTCCCTCTCTGGTTTCATCTTGTTTCATTTTTCCCTCCCTTTCCCTATGATCCTTTGTCTTGTTTCTCAAATTCCTCATATCAGTGAAATCATATGATAATTGTCTTTCTCTGCTTGACTTACTTCAATTAGCATAATGACCTCTAGTTCCATCCATGTCATTGCACATGGAAAGATTTCGGATTTTTGGTTTTTTGGATGGCTGCATAGTATTCCACTGTGTATATATACCACCTCTTCTTTATCCATTCATATCTTGATGGACATTGAGGCTCTTTCCATAGTTTGCCTATTGTGGACACTGCTGCTATAAACATTTGCGTGCACATGCCCCTTCAGATCACTACATTTGTATCTTTAGGGTAAATACCCAGTAGTGTGATTGCTGGGTCATAGGGTAGCTCTACTTTCAACTTCTTGAGGAACCTCCGTACTGTATTCCAGAGTGGCCGCACCTGCTTGCATTCCCACCAACAGTGTAGGAGGGTTCCCCTTTCTCCGCATCCTTGCCAACATCTATCATTTCCTGACTGGCTAATTTTGGCCATTCTGACTGGTGTGAGGTGATATCTCACTGTGGTTTTGATTTGTATTTCCCTGATGTCAAGTGATGTTGAGTACTTTTTCATGTGTCTCTTGGCCATTAGGATGTCTTCTTTGCAGAAATGTCTGTTCATGTCCTCTGCCTATTTCTTGATTGGATTATTCTTTGGGTGTTGAGTTTGATAAGTTCTTTATAGATTTTGGATTCTAGCCTTTTATCTGATATGTCATTTGCAAATATCTTCTCCCATTCTGTCGGGTGTCTTTTGGTTTTGTTGACTGCTTTCTTTGCTGTGAGAAACTTTTGATCTTGTGGAAGTCCCAATAGTTCACTTTTGCCCTGGTTTCCCTTGACTTTGGCAATGTTTCCAGGAAGAAGTTGCTGCGGCTGAGTTCAAAGAGGTTGCTGCTTGGGTTCTCTTCAAAGATTTTGATGGATTCCTGTCTCACATTGAGGTTTTTCATCCATTTTGAATCTATTTTTGTGTGTGGTGTAAGGAAATGGTCCAGTTTCATTCTTCTGCATGTGGCCGTCCAATTTTCCCAAAACCATTTGTTGAAGAGACTTTTTTCCATTGGACATTCTTTCCTGCTTTGTTAAGATTAGTTGACCATAGAGTTGAGGGTCCATTTCTGGGCTCTCTATTCTGTTCCATTGATCTACGTATATCTGTTTGGTACCATACTGTCTTGATGATTACAGCTTTGTAGTAGAGCTTGAAGTCTGGAATTATGATGCTACCAGCTTTACTTTTCTTTATCAACATTTCTCTGGCTATTCGGGGTCTTTTCTGATTCCATATAAGTTTTAGGATTATTTGTTCCATTTCTTTGAAAAAAAGTTGATGGTATTTTGATAGGGATTACATTAAATTTGTAGATTGCTCTAGGTAGCATAGACATGTTCACAATATTTTTCTTCCAATCCATGAGCAAAGAATGTTTTTCCATTTCTTCCTCAATTTCTCTTGTGAGTATAGTTTTCTGAGTACAGGTTCTTTTCCTCTTTGGTTAGATTTATTCCTAGGTATCTTATGGTTTTGGGTGCAATTTAAAATGGGATGAAATCCTTAATTTCTCTTCCTTCTGTCTTGTTGTTGGTGTATAGAAATGTAGCTGACTTCTGTGCATTGATCTTATATCCTGACACTTTATAATGCATTCCTGTATGAGTTCTAGCAGTTTTGGGGTGGAGTCTTTGGGTTTTCTATATAAAGTATCATGTTATTTGTGAAGAATGAGAGTTTGACTTCTTCTTTGCTGATTTGGATGCCTTTCATTTCTCTTTGTTGTCTGATTGCCAAGGCTAGGACTTTTAGTACTATGCTAAATAGCAGTGGTGATAGTGGATATCCTTGCCATGTTCCTGATTTAGGGGAAAAGCTCTCAGTTTTTCCCCATGGAGAATGATATTTGCTGTAGGTTTTTCATAGATGGCTTTGATGATATTGAGGTATGTACCCTCTATCTCTAAACTGTGAAGAGTTTTGATCAAGAAAGGATGCCTTACTTTGTCAAATGCTTTTTTCTGCATCTATCATATGGTGGTTGTTCTTTCTTTTATTAATGTATTGTATCACATTGATTGATTTGCAGATGTTGAACCAAACTTGCAGGCCAGGAATAAATCCCACTTGGTTGTGGTAAATAATACCTTTAATGTACTGTTGGATCCTATTGGCCAGTATTTTGGTTAGAATTTTTGCATCTGTGTTCATCAAGGATATTGGTCTGTAATTCTCCTTTTTGATGGGGTCTTTGTCTGGTTTTGGGATTAGGGTAATGCTGGCCTCATAAAATGAGTTTGTAAGTTTTCCTTCCATTTCTATTTTTGGAACAGTTTTAGGAGAATAGGTATTAACTCTTCTTTAAAGGTTTGGTAGAATTCCTTTGAGAAGCCCCCTGGCCCCAGGGTCTTGTTTCTTGGGAGATTTTTGGATGACTGCTTCAATCTCCTTACTGGTTATGGGTCTGTTCAGTTTTTTATTTCTTCCTGGTTCGGTTTTGGTAGTTTAATGTCTCTAGAAATGCATCCATTTCTTCCAGATTGTTAAATTTGCTGGTGTGAAATTGCTCATAATATGTTCTTATAATTGTTTGTATTTCTTTGGTGTTGGTTGTGATGTCTCCTCTTTCATTCATGATTTTATTAATTTGGGTCATTTTTCTTTTTGATAAGTCTGGGCGAGGGTTTATCAGTATTTTTAATTCTTTTAAAGAATCAGCTTCTAGTTCTGTTAATCTGTTTTATTTCTCTTCTCTTGCTGGGTTTAGCCTTTCTTTGCTGTTATTTCTTTAGCTCCTTTAGGTGTAGGGTTAGGTTGTATACTTGAGACCTTTCTTATTTCTTGAGAAAGTCTTGTATTGCTATGTATTTTCCCATCAGGACTGCCTTTGCTGTGTCACAAAGATATTGAACAGTTGTGTTTTCATTTTCATTTGCTTCCATGGACTTTTTCAATTCTTCTTTAATTTCCTGGTTGACTCATTCATTGTTTAGTAGGATGCTCTTTAGCCTCCATGAATTTGAGTTCTT
>PISX010024977.1:0-26914 GCA_004024625.1 Mellivora capensis
TCCTCTAGGATTCTGATGGATTCCTGTCTCACGTTGAGGTCCTTTATCCATTTCGAGTTTATCTTTGTGTACGGTGTAAGAGAATGGTTGAGTTTCATTCTTCTACATATAGCTGTCCAATTTTCCCAGCATCATTTATTGAAGAGACTGTCTTTTTTTTCCCACTGTATATAATTTTCTGCTTTGTCAAAGATTATTTGACCATAGAGTTGAGGGTCCATATCTGGGATCTCTACTCTGTTCCACTGGTCTATATGTCTGTTTTTATGCCAGTACCATGCTGTCTTGGCAATCACAGCTTTGGAGTAAAGCTTGAAATCAGGTAACGTGATGCCCCCAGTTTTGATTTTCTTCTTCAGCATTTCCTTAGCAATTCAGGGTCTCTTCTGATTCCATACAAATTTTAGGATTATTTGCTCCAGCTCTTTGAAAAATACTGGTGGAATTTTGATCAGAATGGCATTAAAAGTAGAGATTGCTCTAAGCAGTATAGACAGAGACCCCCGAAATCCTAATTAAAGCCTTGCACAGACTTGTCAGTAGCATACTTTGAAAGATTCAAGGTTGCAAAGTAGATGGTAAGGAACTTTAGGAGAAAAATTAGAATTATTAAGAGGTGAAAAATAAGCCACATGAGAAAAATTGCAAGTGATCTCAATATTTTTAAAGCCAATGAAAGAATGAGGCAGAATTTAATCATATAAAGTAGAAAATAAGCTGTATTAGAACTTGGGTCTCCTGTTTTGTTTGCTCTGCCATTCGTGGTACCTACAACAATTCCAGGCATGTACACCATGTTCAATAATTGATAATTAAATGAAATAATTAATAAAGGAATGGTGAATAATCATATATAATTCTCATAAAACTAAGGAAATGATCCTTTTAACATATTAAAGATTTAAGCTAGTTATAAAACATTTACAGCAGTGAGTGATTACATATGTTGATCATGAGAAGATCATAGAAAAGAGAAAGGGAAGATTAATCACTAAGGAATAATAATTAGGCTGCTGATTTCTCAATAAAAGCAATGGAAGTTAGAACAAAGTGGATTGATATCTTTAAAATGTTGTGAACAAATAACCATTAATTGAGAATTTCATACATGAATAACCTATCATTCAAGAATGAAGACAAAAATAAAGATATTTTCAAGTGAAAAAAACAAAAACAAAAGAATATACCATTGTATACAGTACAGTAAAAGAAGTACATCAGGAACAAATAAAATTATCTCCAGAGGGAAGGTGGAGACCTGCTAAGGAGAAGAGAGAAAAGAAAATGACAAACATATGGTTGGATCTAAAAAAATACTGATGATTGCAAGTAATAATAACACTTGATTTTAGAAATTTTAAGAGATTGGAATAATTCATTGGGTAGAAACAACTTTTAAGAGACTTGGTTAGTATAAAATTGTTCTTAGTTCCTTGCATTATGTGGGACGAAAATAAAGATAATGATTAACTTTAAACTGTGTTAAATCAATTCTTCATGTTAGTATTTTAAGGTAACCACTAAGATGATTATATAATACAGCATATAACCTCTAAGAAAATAAAGAGAAAAAATGAATTAAAAAATAAATCAATTGAAAAGGCAAGAAAAGAGAAAAACAAAATGTATGTGTTTTAATAGACAAACTTAATACATAAGGACACAGACAGTTGAGATCAAGGCATAGGAAAAAGATCCATCAGGCAAAACCAAGGAAAAGAAAATCCGTTTGCTATATTAGTAACAGACGAAATAGACTTGATGCCAAAAAGCACAATTAGGGAGAAGGAGTGACCACAAAGATATACTGTGAATATACATATATTATTGTATGTACTTAATTACCTAAGCTTAAGAAATATACAAAAACTGAGAAACTCACATGGATAGATGACACCAGCAAGATGGGAGAATTAAAGAGATGTCTCAGCAATTAGTAGATAAAATAGGTAAAACTGAATACAGATATAGAGGAATGGAACAATAATATAAGGAAACAGCAGAAAAAAGAAAATACTTGAACAAAAATGTAGCCCTTATTGGAGAATGCATACTTCTTAAGCACACATGGAACTTTCATGAAAACTGACCACATACTCAGCCATAAATCAATGCTAATGAATGTAAATTTCTCACTGATCACATTCTTAGACAATGATGAAATTAAATTGGAAATTAACATGAAACATAAAATTAACGTAACTCTACCTCCATACTTGAAAAACTTAACAACACAATCCTGAATGACTCATGACTCAAAAATATTATAATGGAAATGTTAAGATATGTAAAACACTGTAATATGATTATACAACACAAAACACTTGTGGGATAGACCTAAGCTGTTAAGTAAAATGTATATTCTTAAATGCTGATATTTGATTAAAAAAAAAAAAAAGACTGAGGGGCGCCTGGGTGGTTCAGTTGGTTAATTGTCTGACTTAGGCTCAGGTCAGGATCCCAGGGTTCTGGGATTGAGCCCTATGTCGGGCTTCTTACTCAATAGGGAGTCTTCTTCTTTCTCTCCCTCTGCCTCTCTCCCTTGCTTGTGTGCTCACTTTCTCTCAAATACATAAAATCTGAAGTAAGAAGCTAAGCATTCATAACTTGGAGATGTTAGAAAATAGAATGAATCCAAGGAACTTAGAAGGAAGGAAGGAATAAAGATAGGAGAAATATTTTATATAAAAAAATCAATGGGCGCCTGGGTGGTTCAGTGGGTTAAGCCTCTGCCTTCGGCTCGGGTCATGATCCCAGGGTCCTGGGATCGAGCCCTGCATTGGGCTCTCTGCTCAGCGGGGAGCCTGCTCCCCTCACTCTCTGCCTGCCTCTCTGCCTACTTGTGAGCTATGTCTGTCAAATTAATAAAAAAAATCTTTTAAAAAAATCAATAGAGACAATCAATAAGGCAATTGGTTCTCTGAAAAGACTAAGAAAATAGTAAAATTTCTGGTAAGATTCACAAAATAAAGAGAAGTTACAAATAAATAGTTCAAATAAAAGGTGGCAGATAGTTACTATATAGTTTAAGGAAAATATCATATATATTGACTTATGTATTTGAATACTTTAATAAAAATATACAAATTGGAAAACATAACTTATCAAAACTGAATCAAGAAAAAAAGAAAACCCGAATGACTTTAGAATACTTAAATAAATTAAATCTATAGTAAGAAATATACCTGTCAGAATACCACCAGGCCCAGAAGAAAGCAAGTTCTGTCAAACATTCAACAAGGAAACAATCCTATTTAAAAACAAAACAAAACAAAACCTCTTCCAAAGAACAGGAAATCAGATAATGCTTCTCTTATTCAATGAGGTTTATATCATGTTGACACCAAAACTAGATAAGAAAAGCATAGGGGTAGCCTGGGTAACTCAGGGGGTTAAGCCACTGACTCTTGATTTCGGCTTGGGTCATGAGATCAAGACCCCCAACCTGCTCCACAATGGACATACAGCCTGCTTAAGATTCTCTCTTTCCCTCTCCCTCTCCCCCTCTCCCTTGCCTCTTCCCACATGCCCATGCTTGCTTCCCCCACCCCCCAAAAAACCATCAGCTACAAAATTACAGCCAAGGCTGTCCCCTGTGCCTGGGCATGGGGCAAGGGGGTACTTGTAGCAGGGAGGCTAGTGAGCAGAACTTGGAGTATTAAAAAAAAAAAAAACTTGCCTTCAGGGCACATGCATAGTCAGGGGACACATAGAAACTAAAATAAAAAAGTGATCTTATAATATACTTGAAGATAGTAACTGCTAAGGAAAAATTAAGCAGGAAATTTATATAGCCTTCTGGACGTAAAGAACAGCCCCAAAGATCCTGAGGTAATAGCATACCCTTGTGTTTTCAACAACAGCAAGGAGGCAAATGTGGCCAGTGCAGAGAGGGTGCTGCTAAAAGTAAGTAGGAGATAAAATCAGTAAAGGGTAGAGTCACGGAAGCCCTTGAGGGACCTGAAGGTCCTTGGCTTTTATTTGGAGCGAGGTTTCCATATAAACTCCTATTAATCAGTTGTTCTTTGCCTGCCAAATGCCATTTCAATCTACTCTTTATTTCTCCTTTCTTTTAGGGGAAAGTTTCCTGTATTAAAGCTCTGTATGCTTTTTTTCCCCCCCGTTCCATTGGTTCAGATTGCTAATTAAAGAAAACAATTATTCCTGTATTAATACCATTTCATAAGATTTTATTGATTATCTTTTTTTTTTTTTTCATGCTCCTGATGACTGTTGGTCTGGCTGTTGCTTAAACCTATGCAGAGCCATCCCGGGCTACCACTACCACTTTCAGAAATTTTTATCACAAAGTTACATATTTATTCTGGTTTATCTGCTACTAATAAATCCTGGCTGTTTTTTGGTGTTTGTTTGTTTGTTTTTTTTTACCTTTTAAGATTTATTTTTACAGACATTGGAAAAATATTTGTGATCCTGAATTATTTTGCCAGCTTTGCCCAGATATTTCTTCTTAATTATTTTTTACCAAAAATATGTAGCCCAGGAATAACACATATATCCTGCAAAATAACTAGCATGCGTATTACCAGCTAATCCAGTGATTATTAGAGATGGTACCTTCACAATTGCATTTACTACCACTACCATGATAGCAGAATTTGAGTGATAAGGAATATAGGAATCCTTCCAAATGCCTTGAAACCAGAAGAGCGGGGAATCATGTTCTCCCAGAAGTCTGTATCTTTCCTACTTTTTCAGAAGAAGCTGTTATGCTCTGGACCAAGGATGTGCATTTTCTGAGCTCCTGTAATCACAAAAGAGTTAGCTAACTATTTAGCTGATAGACTCTACCGCCATCTTCTGTCTCTTCCTCAATTGTAGTGTCTTGACACCCAGAAGACATTTGTCGTGACAATAACTCTCATTTCTAGGAAGTGTAATATTACAACAGTCATTGTCTATAGATCTCAGCTAGTTGATGGCCTCTAAGACTCTTGGTTTAGTATGTTGGTCTGATTAGTTTCTCAAAGATTTCTCTGAGCAGTTTATGAGAAGAGACAAAATAGGAATGTTTAGTAGGCTGCCTCAAAGAAAAGAGGTGTTTATTGAATTTATTACACATTATTTCTCAACATCACTCTAAAACATTGAAGTCTTTTCCATAGAGTTTTGGAGTGCATTTCCATTTGTCAGCCCTCTTGGTTAATAAGGAGTCTCTAGGTGTCTTGTTCTGAGCACATTCATCTTGATTGTGAGTCAGTTGAACTTACATTATTTGGTGAATGTCTACTTAGTATTCTCGGCATCATTGGGCATCTTTCCATGATAAGCGTTGCAAAACGGGCCCATTCCTATTCAGAAATATACTACAATAACTCCAATTCTACGTACTCAATATAGCTTCAAGTTATATGCTAAGTGACAGGGCTAACACCTCTCCACAGCACATCTGATAGAGGGCTGGATGGAGATCAGAAGTGCAAATCACACTAGGTTCCAGGGAGCTCTGGACTGTGCCATTCAAGGTGGAAGGATTTGCTTCTCTGGTAAGCAGTAGAAGGATCCTCTGTGGATTAAGACCTTTAGTTTCTCTTAAAGGATGAATGGATATTACAAGTCCCAAGGATTCAATAAAACCTTTATAGCTTTCATATAGCAGAGTGTCCATCAGCCAATTCTGTGATTTTACTGTGTTTGTCTTTTGCAGAAATCCATGTGAAACCTCAAATGTTCCTTTTATGAGTTCTTTTGTTACACACATATGTTTCTGGTTAAATTAGTGGTGGTTAAATCTGGAAAAGATATCTGTAATTAGAGTCTGATTTTTGAAGTTCAAAAAAAGGGGGGTTAGCACATTTTCTATCAACTTTTCTCACAGACAACTTGCTCTACCTTCAAGGACAGTGGCTCAACGCAACTGCTCCCAGGATTCTCCAGAAGGCAAATTTGCACTTACTGCCATATTTTTAGAAAAAGAGGAGACTTCTAGCTGTGTTTCTCTCCTCAAAATTCAAGTGGATATTCGATGTAATAATTCATATCACTTTTACGGTGTGTTAGATTCCAAAAAGCCACACACATAACCAAATGTGATCCTTAAACCAGTAATTTCACTCATGAAGGATAAGTATTATAATTATTTTCCTCATTTATTTTAAAAGAAATAGAACTAGAAAAATTATGCCTTTTGTCCAACTAAGAGAGAAAAAGTGAAAAACCACCTCCTTATGTAGAAAACTACATAGCATGGGGCCTACATTGTTCTCTTGTCCAAGTAAAGGACCCAACTGCTTTATAGGCTGTGCCACATACTTAACCACCGAGAAGGAAGGTGATAGAGAAGAAGGAGAATAGAGGGAAATCCTTTGTCAAGTCTAAAAGAGTCTTGCCACAGTTTCTTCTCAGATTCCCAAACTAACCATCCTGCCATTTCTTCCCATTACCATAGCTCACCTAAGATTGATGAAGGAGTAAATGGATATCTTAGGTCATAAGCAAAAATAAAAAGTATTATTCCGTACTTCCCCACTTCTTTACCCTCAGCATGCCCTTTACATTTAATTCCTCAATTGCAAAGTAATATTTGAATAATAAAAATTTAAATACACCCATGGGAACATTTTATTCTATGATTATATTTCCAAAAGTTAAATATGGCTATTGAAAACATTGACACCACTTTTTCAAAATATATGCAAAGGTGGGATCTGGTTGCCATTTTTATGAAATTAAATCAAAATTTTAAAGCAAATGAAATATTACTCTATTGGATTTATGCTGTAAGCTGAGATGAGCTATGAGGATAATAAACATTCACACTAGGATAAATTAAAAATCCTAGGAAAATTCTAAAAGCAAAGCTTTCAGAAATCCCCTAAGATGTCAGAGTCATTTCTCTGATGAAATGTGGGACCTATTTAAGGACCTAATTTCGTATTTCTTTTTAGTAGTACATATATATCAATATGTATATATACTCACATATATATATGGTTTAAAGGAGAGTTCCTCAGTCTCATCACTATTGGCACTTGGGCTGGATAATCCTTTGTTGTAGGATGTTGAGCAGAGTCCCCAGTCTCTACACAGTGAATGTCATTACACTCCCCCCCCTCCAAAACCCATAATTATGACAATGAAAAATGCTTTCAGATATTACCAATGTCCCCCTGGGGACAAAAGTCATATCCAGTTGAGATCACTGGCTTAAAGAATATAAAAATACAGTAGTTCTAATATTCACGAATTCTAGTAATTTAATATAGAGTTAAGTATTCAATTCACATAACTATGAAATGAACCTCTGATAAATTCTAGGTGGTATAGGGCTTACAATGATGAGTATAACATTGTGTACAGTCCTAAGAACATACAATTGAATAGGCAAGGAGAGTCAAGTATATGAACAATAGTAACAAATGCAAAATATGGTAAATGACATAAACATGTTTTTTCTGCCACTCCACAAAAATAAAATAACTGTTCCTGCCTAGAAAGAGAGTTGACCATATAAAGAAATGTTGTCAAGGACAGTAAACAATAGTCTATTTACAAAATGCTATGATCTATGAAATACATGCTCACACTTTCTCCCCCATTTCTTCCTCACACACTTATTAGGAGATTAAATCTCTTTCAAAGAAAAGTTATTACTTGTAGAGCATAAGGAATAACATGGAGGACATTGGAAGAAGGAGAGGAGAAGTGAGTTGGGGGAAATCGGAGGGGGAGACAAAGCATGAGAGACGGTGGACTCTGAGAAACAAACAGGACTTTGGAGGGGAGTGGGGTGGGGGATTGGGTGAGCCAGGTGGTGGGTATTAAGGAGGGCACATATTGCATGGAACACTGGGTATGGCCCATAAACAATGAATCTTGGAACACTGAAAAAAAATAAATTGAAAAAAAAAAGTTATTTGTCTCATGCATGCTCACACAATAGGTAAGTGGTCAAGCCAGGAATCTGACTGAGTGTAAATTCCGTCTTCCTGCGGTTACGAATGACATACCTCAGCATCTTCTATAGTGTTATAAAGAGGTATGGACCAACATCTTTGGGAATGAAAGAAGATTGAGAGAAGGCAATACCAAGCCACCCTGGGTCTTATTGGACAGGTAGGTTTTAATCAGACTGAGAAAAGTGAGGTCTTTCCAAGTGAATGAACTGGCAAGGAGTTAAAAATAATCTTGGCATGATCCCTGATGCAGAGGAAGAGCTTGTAGAAGACAAAGTTGGCCAAGTAGACTGGAGTCAGAGCTGAAAGTTCTTGCATGACAATCTAAAAGTTTTTACTTTATGTTACATTTTTAGGTGACTGAAAGCCACTCGGATTTTTAAGCATGACAGTGATACAATTTCCATTCTAAAAAGTAAGGCTATTACCAGTTTGGAGGAGGTTTGGGGAAGAAAGAAGCTAGGGAGACAGGCATGTGTAAGAGACAATTTCATTGGCCTGATGTCAGGTGGTGAGTGGTCATGAAGATAAGAGAAAATGGACCAGGAAGCCATTTAGGAAGCAGACCTGACAAGGGATCTGGGGAACAATGAGCACGGAGAATGAAGGCATGAAAGAAGAAATTAAGGGGAACCTGGGTGGTACAGTTAGTTGAGTGACTGACTCTTGGTTTCAACTCAGGTCATAATCTCAGGATCTTGGGATCAAGCGGCACACAGGGCTCTGTGCTGGGCATGGAGCCTGCTTGAGATTTTTCTCTCTCCCTCTCCCTCCCCACCCCACTCTGCACTTGTGCGCTCTTTTTATCTCTCTAAATGAAGAAGGAGAAGAAGAAGGAGGAGGAGGAAAACATTAAGGCAACATGATCCCATTTTCCAGGGCAGTGGAAGTATGAGGAGAAACACATTTGGAGAGGGCAGATGGAGGGACAAGAAAAAACTAATTATAAACTTTAGTATAAGGTGCTGAGGGATAAGTAAGTTAAGGTTTGCTTTGTGAAAATGGAAATGTGGGTCTTGAGCTCAATGGAAGGGCCGGGTATGGAAAGAGAGATTGGGAGCAAGTGCATAGAGGGGTATTTGAGTCATGAGAGTTCAAGTGCTATGGGAAAGACAGACCTGACTTCAGCTTCTGGAGGATTCCATCACTGAAGGTGAAATGAGACAAGGAAAGCTGAGAAGGAGCAGGTGGAGAGCCACAGCCCTTCATGAGAAAGTCAGTGGGGTAAGGAGGGATGGGAGAAAACTGCCAAAGAGAGGACGCAAGAGCATGGGAAAATGTAGAAATGCTGATTTACATGGGGTCTCAGAATGTGTCATTGGATTATCACTTCCCCCGTCTCTCCTCCAAGCTTTGCCAACAAGAGCTAAGTTTCTTCTGTAAAACCGTATTGCTTTTCTGCACCACTGCTGCTGAATCTCTGAAACAGCAGCAGTCCAAAGCCTGGAACTTTCTCCATTTTGCAGGAGCTGTTTGCTTCCTCTGGAAGGGTGCAGGACGGGGCGGGAAGAAAGAAAAGGAAAAAAAAAAAAAAAGCTGAAAAGCCACTTTCTCTTTGACCTGCCATGAATGGATAGGCAAATGTTCAAAGTTTAAAACTATTTAGCCACTAAGATCTATCTTAGAAGGAAATAGAATACAAACCTTTTTAAAAACCTCTTTCTGGTTTTTGTTAAGGTTTTTTTTTCCTTCCCCCAGAATTAATGTGTTGGTAGAAAAGTGAAAGCAGAAGTCAGACTATAATGGATGGAGAGTGAACAGAGGATGAGGAAGCAGACAGTTTTGAGGAGTTTGTGAGTGGAAGAAAGGAGTGAGAATATAAGCCAGTAGCCATAAAGTGTGGGAGACTAGATGGGGTGCGTGCTCATTAAGGCAAGGAGAAAAAGTGGCAGAATGACATAAATGGTCATGCCAAAAAGAAAAAAATAAAGAAAGAAAAAGAAACTTCTTAGAAACAGAAGCATCTCTAACACAGTTCAAAGCTCCGAGTTCAGAATGTACCCCTGTCAGACCACACCGACAACTCTGACCCAGTTCCTATTTAACTAACTTTACTAAATTTGTTGACCTACGTAGATGATTTTCTCCTGCTTTGGACTGTATCCCACAGTCAAAAGACTAACCACCTCCTATTTTCACAACTTAGCATTCACAAAAGAAAATACTTAAGTATTTTGTCCTGTCTACATAACCAAGTTTAAGCCTTTTGGATTGAGATCTACTTTGTAGAAATAAAACAAATAAAATCCCTTGGCCACTCTAAGTTCTCCAAGGAATTGCTTTTTCCTAGGATTTGTCAATCGAGTGGCTTTTAAAAATGGATTTCAACAACCTTCTCCAAAGAACTATAGATGATCTGTTTGCCAAGTCACAATCAGCACAGTGTTGAGGAAATGAGTAGCTTTATCTTATAAAATTAAAAAAGAAATCCTTCTTTGAGAAATAATAGAAACTGGGCCCAAGAGTGAAGAAAATATGCAGATTCAACAAATCCACGGAGAATGGTAGGGCTCAGTTTTCTCTGCTTACTCATTCACAGATTCCCTAACTTGCTCAATCTTTGGGTTTGGGTTTATCTGTAGGGTTACCTACAATATTCATAAAACACATCACTGGTGTTTATGAGAGAGAGAGAGAGATTTTTTTCCCCTTCGATTGTACCATCAACTTGGCTCTAAGTCTCAAAATTTAAAACTTTATTGACCCATTGTGTGCCATATTTTGCTATTCATGTAACATAGAAGATTAAGGATGGAACATGTGGGAAATGAGAAAATTAATCTTAGTTGAAAAACAGTGAATTAAAAAAACACTCTGCTGAGCATTTGTAATATATAAAAACCTGTCCAGAACAATGAAACAAAAGCAGACAGAACTGAACTCTTGAGAGATGCGGGTAATGTAATGAAAATAGCTGAAAATCGATGGAGGGTAGAAACAGAAGAATCATACAGAGCTTAACCTTCTGTCAAAACATGCTGAATTCAGTATGTCCCAACAACAAGCCTACGGGACAGCAGTTTATGGTCTATTGCCTTTTAACAGTTTATCGTGTGGAGTTCATTCAACAAGCACCAGCTGACTCCCCAACAAACATACTCCAGTTGCTTTGGGGAATTCAAAATAAGAATATGGGGGGAGGGAGGGGATGCCTTCGAAGATCTTCCATGCGGGTTGCACACACTTTAGGATTCATCTGAATTGCTGTGCTAGTTCTTCTGGCATTAAGTATTTCAAATCCTTTTATGTTATTCATATATGTATTACAGTAAATCATTCATCAGCAAACTCACAACATAGTGTGGTCTTTAACAGGAGGGGTGGGATGGTGTTTGTTCTGCCCAAGGGCATGTTTGATGAATATATGAAAATTGAAAGAAGGAAGGAACAATTGAATGAACATGATATACAAAGTATTGAAGGGAATCAAAGATCATTCAAAAACTGAAACTAGATATAAATTGACTTCAAAAAACCAAACGACCGGGATGCCTGGGTGGCTCAGTTGGTTAAGCGGCTGCCTTTGGCCCAGGTCATGATCCCAGCGTCCTGGGATCGAGTCCCACGTCGGGGTCCTTGCTCGGCGGGGAGCCTGCTTCTCGCTCATTCTCCCTCTCTCTCTCTGACAAATAAATAAATAAAATCTTAAAAAAAAAAAACAAAAAAAAACGACCCAGGGGCACCTGGGTGGCTCAGTTGGTGAAGTGTCTGCCTTTGGCTTGGGTCATGGTCTCAGGGTCCTGAGGTTGAGACCTACATCGGGCTTCCTGGTCAGCAGGGACTCTGCTTCTCCCTTTCCCTCTGCCCTACCCCTCCAGGCTTATGCTCTCTCTCCATGTATCTCAAATAAATAAAATCTTTAAAAATATAAAACACCCAAACAACCCAATTAAAAAATGGACAGAGATCCCAGATAGACATTTGTCCAAAGAAGACAGATGCCCAACAGACACACGAAAATATGCTCAACATCACTAATCATCAGGGAAAGTTAGATCAAAACAACAATGAGATATCACTTTATACCTATCAAAATGGCTAAAATAAAAAAGACAAGAAATACTAAGTGTTGGTGAGGATGTAGAGGAGAAGGAATCTTCACACACTGTTGGCGGGAGTGCAAATTTGTACAACTGCTGTGGAAAACATAGATGTTCCTCAACAAATTAAAAATAGAAATAACATATATACCATATGATCCTGCAATTCCACTACTGAGTTTCCTGAAAACATAATCCAAAGCACCTTTGCACCCTTATGTTTATTGCAGCATTATTTGCAATAACCAAGATGTGGAAACAACCCAGAATTCTACACACAGGTGAATGGATAGGGAAGAAGTGGTGTGTGTGTCTGGCATATTATGCAGCCATAAAAAAAAAAGATGAGGTCATGTCATTTACAACAACATGGATGGACCTAGAGGATATTATGCTAAGTGAAATAAGTCAGACTGAAAGAGACAAATATCAAGTGATTTTACTCATATGTAGACTCTATTAAAAACAAACAAACAAACAACAAGTATATAAACAGAAAGCAGAATCAGACCTGTAAATACAGAGAACAAACTGGTGATTGCCGGGGCGGGGGTGGGGGTGTGGTGGTGAGGGGCTTGGTAAAATGGGTACAGAGGAGTGGGAGATACAGGCTTCCAGTTATGGAGTGAATAAGCCATGTGAATAAAAGGCACAGCACAGTATAGTCAATGATACTGTGGTAGGGTGACAGATGGTAGCTACACTTGTGGTGAGCATAGAATAAGTTTAATTTTTTAAAAGGATTTTAATTATTTATTTGAGAGAGAGTGTGTGTGTGTACACAGAGAGAGAAGCAGACTCCCCACTGAGCAGAGAGCCCGATGTGGGGCTTGATCCCTGAGATCCTGACCTGAGACAAAGGCAGATACTTAAACAACTGAGCCACCCAGGTACCCCTAGAATGTTTAAACTTGTGGGATCGCTATGTTGTGTACCTGAAACTAATGTAATATTTTGTGCTAACTGTCCTCAAATAAAAAAAAATTAAACTAGTATTAGAAATTCTCAGACCGAAATTAGTAATTAAGCATTTTTTAAATTACAGCTGGGAAAAAAACTGAAATTAGCTGGGTAAATAAAATCTTGCTACTAATAAATTTTCCTTAAGCCAAATAATATATGTTTAACAAGTAACTTTACATGCATTCTTCTTTCCATATTATATTATGTAAGCATTCTTCTTTCCATATTATATTATGTAACCATCTAGAGGGTTCCCAGCTCCCCTTAGCACACATTGGTGTGTGTGTGTGTGTGTGTGTGTGTGTGTATGAATGTCCAGAATTTCAAAATCAACAGAGCTGTAGATGTATTTAAAGATAGCTAAAGAAGCTATGGTTTCTGGAAATCACTGCAGTGGTATAGAACATTATTTTGTATAATTTTTTTATTATGTTCAATTAGCCAGCATATAGTACATCATTGGTTTTTGATGTAGTGTTCAATGATTCATTGTGTATAACACCCAGTGCTCATCACATCACTTGCCCTCCCCAATACCCATCATCCAGCTACCCTCTCCCCCAAACCCCTCCCTTCTGTAACCCTCAATTTGTTTCCCAGAATCCACAATATCTCATAGTTTCTCTCCCTCTCTGATTTCACTTCCTTCCCCTATGGTCCTCCATGCTATTCCTTATGTTCCACACATGAGTGAAACCATATGATAATTGTCTTTCTCTGCTTGACTTATTTCACTCAGCATAATACCCCCCAGTTCCAACCATGTTAACGCAAATGGTAGGTATTCATCCTTTCTGATGGCTGAGTAACATTCCATTGTATATATGGACCACATCTTCTTTATCCATTCATCTGTTGAAGGACATCTCTGCTCCTTCCACAGTTTGGGTATTGTGGACATTGCTAACCAACATTGGGGTCCACGTGCCCCTTCTTTTCACTACAGCTGCATCTTTGAGGTAAATACCTAGGAATGCAATTGCTGGTTCATAGGGTAGCTCTATTTTTAATGCCTTGAGGAACCTCCATACTATTTGTGGCTGTACCACCTTGCATTCCCACCAACAGTGTAGGAGGGTTCCCCTTTCTCCACATCCTTGCCAACATTTGTTGTTCCCTGTCTTGTTAATTTTAGCCATTCTGACTGGTGTGAGGTGGTATCTCATTGTGGTCTTGATTTGTAGTTCCCTCATGACTAGTGATGATGAACATTTTTTCACATGTTTGTTAGCCATTTGTATGTCTTCTTTGGAGAAGTATCTGTTCATGACTTCTGCCTATTTCTTGACTGGATTATTTGTTTTTTGGGTGTTGACTCAACAATTTTTCCAAAAGGTTGATTGATAGAGTTTGGTTTAAATACATTTAAATACATTTAATTATTACCATTTAAAAACATTTAATCTTGCTAACTTAACCATTCTCTTTCATTGAGCTGTGGGGCTTTGCTCACCTTGGTCTGAATTTTCTTCAGAAAACAGGCTCTAAGCTATTGGAGGCTCACTAGGTTGTTCAGACAAGAGGTCAGAAAGTTGGATCTGATATTTCTAGACTTTTCAGACTTCACTCCTGGATCTCAATTCCACATCTCAAGCAAAACTCCTTGATCAGCCGCCTGCTCTTTCACCTTTCCCACTGCCAAATACACTACCTCCAGAGGCCAGGAAACCACAGGTATCAAAATAGTGCTATGGCTGAGAACATAATTGGGTCAGCAGGGGCTGGGAGCAGCCACCCCTCATACCCAGCAGTGAGGAGAAAGATCAAAGACCATGCAATATCCAAGTAAAGTTTCCCACCAGGGTGTTTCCTGCACATAGCCTTCTTGTTTTAAAATAACTCACCTGGGACCTGTAAAATAGCATTGCTTTTCCTACAAGTACTTCTTTGAATATGAGAGGGAAAAGCACTGATCTTCAAAGAAAAAAAAATCAGGGAACATTCTTAGAGTATATGGATGAGTATTGCTAGAAAACTATGAAGGTTTGCCAATTAAGATAAATTTCCTTTAACAGACACACTTTGGGCAGTTAGTAGGGTTTAGGAGTCATGTTATGAAGACTTTTGGGGGGAAGCAGACATGTGTTTGGATTACTAGTATTGTAAGTCTTCCTTATCCCCTATCTCCAGGAACATGCCTGGTGCGAGGAGGAGGGAAAGACTGAGTATACCAGTACTCCAATGTATGTTTGCCCAGGCGACTGTGGTTAGTCCATGTCTGGGTCTTCTGATATCCCCAGGTTTTAAGACACTAGCTCACTCTGAAGCACAGATTCATTTTCTTATGTGTTGCTTTTTTCAAACCCGAAGTTGAGAATATAAGATTGAAAGAAAGAAGTAGTTACAATCAGGAGTGAAACACGCCCTGCTAAAGGTCACTGACTTCCTTTTACAAAATGGAATAGATAGTCTTACCCATTTCTGCAAGGAAATTGGTATTTATTTTTTCACTGACGTGTTCCCTGTGTGTTTAGCTATTTCAGTGATAACTGCATTCACCACTGAAAAGGGTTTGCTCTTTCGGATATCAAAATAAAACAGTTCTTTAAGAGGTGTGTTAGGTTCATATGTCTTGTCCTGAAACTGACACTCCCAACACTTCCCCCTGCAAACATCTGCATGCATTTAGAGTTCTTTTCAAACAAAGAGGTTTCTGATTATAATCCTGGATTGTTGTTGCCATGACTGATGCAAAAGGATATTTATTTTTATCCATTTAGTAGTTTTAAAAAACACTTCTAAAGAAAACTCTATTTGTGATTTATAATGTGCTTCACTATGACTAATCTGTAGCATTTAAAAATTTCTATTTTAAAAGCTTATTAAAAAGAAATTATTCATTGTACTACTTTTACCCCTTATTCTATCCACTCTTTTTATCTAAGATAATAAGTATTAGTGAGAAGAAAATCCCAGTCAGGATGTGGATCAAGATTACCCCCATATATATTTATACATAGTACTTCTTTAGAAAGGGTCTTTGTAGCAGGAATATATTTAAGTGTCAGTGTTATATTTGGCAGGTTGTTCTTTTTGTTCCAATTTGTGTCCTTTTACTTTCCTTTAGGTCACATAGGGACTCAGCATAAGAACATGGTTAGAATTTAAATTAACCCGTGCTTGTTAGCCTGTTTCAAAGGAAATAAACTCTCCTTTTTGTCTCTAAACATGATAAGTCATTTGATGGTGGTCCCACAACACAGATGGTAACCATAAAATCATGTGCGAGATTTCCTTAAATTATAGAAGAAAGTAGTTCCACAAGTTTATCATGATACCTTCTTACTAAATACCCTTGAAGAATAGAAAATGGAATAATAAAAATAGAAATAAAAGTTTAAAAATGAATCCACCAATTTTCAAATGGGCTACTTTGCAAGTGTCAGTTTTTGCAGAATCCATGAATCTAAGAGAAAGAGAAGACCAACTGTCCAAAACCAGGAGAAACACAAGACATGTAACAACTGTAATTAGTGATTGCCATTTCTAATGAGCCTAGGTCCAGTCATTTTATGAGTCCTAGCAGAGGAAAACTAATCTGTAGTAAGGGAACTTCAAGATCAAGAGCTTAACTGCTTAGATGTTCCATTAGTTAACAATCCACGATGCTGTCTTCCTTTTCTGACATTCTTTTGCAGACTTATGGCATTCTCAGTTCCCTGTCACAAAAGCAAATTTAATTAGTGTCTATCCTTTCTCAGAGGTGGATAAAAGCATCAGAGGTGGCAAAGAAAAAAAAAAATTAATTCCTGAACCTAACCACCTCTAGTGATTTGACATGAAAGGAAATTGGTCATTAAAAGCCAATTTCTTAGGGCAGAAGGCCTCTGCTGAAACAACTTTCCTTTCTGGGTCACCTCAATTAAAATTTAGTTCCTCTGCAATATACTTAGTAGGCGATAATTCACTCCAGTTTGTAAATTGACATAAATCTGAACCGATGGTCCTACTTCCTGTGTTCAGAAAAAGGTCAGGGGGACAATTACAATGGCAGCCAACTTTGTCTAATCTTTCCATCTTTGGCAGGAAGTTTGAAATAAATGTTGATTGGGAAAATATAATGCCCAAAATGTAGTCTTCCAAGACTAACATGTAGTCTAAATAAAGTCTTTTTGAAATGGGTTGCCTCTATCCAATCAGTTCTCAGAGCCTCCTATGAGAAGGAATATTAACAATTCAAAGTGGGAGTCACAGTGTCTCACTAATGTGCTGAACACCCATTCTAGTTCCTAGCCCAGCTGAGAGGACACTTTGTCATAAACACACATCAGTTCTCAGATACCACATATTTTGGTCCAAGTTCCCATTGTATCCTAAAAGGTGGTGGGTAAGGGTTAATGGCAGCAGATTAGGAAGTTTTAGACATTTGCCCTTAGACATTAGAAATGGACTAAAATAATTTCATAGGAGCTCTGGAAATCAGTTGAAAATGAACAGAAACAAAGAAAGTACTCAATCAAGAAAAAGCCACAGGGAGCCAGGTGGTGGGTATTAGGGAGGGCACGCATTGCATGGAGCACTGGGTGTGGTGCAAAAACTATGAATTCTGTTACGCTGAAAAGAAAAAAAAAAAGGAAAGAAAAAGCCACATTCAGAATGGGAGGAAATTTCAAGGTATTTTACTTGTCTTTGTCCCACCTCTTCCTTGGCAAGGCATAGCACAGTTTGGAGGAAGCAGTGGCTTGTTCCCCAGTTACTGTCTACAGAATGGAAGGAGCAGAGCAGAGTGAATTTGCAACGTTCTTGTCTATCTCAGCCTGCCTGAGGGATTATTTTCTGAGTCACCTAACTTGAGTTCAGATTGCCCAAAAGCAGTTGAGATCCCAACCTAAGACAAGGTGTGGAAATCATCGAGCACAGCTTGTGAAAATGTCAAGAAGACCACCAGTCCACTGATGTCTGTGGTAAAAGGTTTCTGATTGAGAAATTACATAGAACAGCTAAGGCACCAAGAAGAGGCAGGAGCAAGATTCTAAGGGAAATCAAGATACTTAAAAGAAACTTTATATGGTAGAATTGGAAAAAAAACACACATAAATGCACAAGCCAAGGGAAGAGGCACACCATGATAAAGCTTAAGAAGACCTTAAGTATTTATGCTGAAATGATTAGCAAAGGTCTTTCCTACAGAGAGCCAGTCTGCAAAGACTGAGAGAGGTAGCTGTTTGGTCAAATGTCCAATTAAAAGAAAGTCATAAGGCTTACAGCAAAAGAGGAAAACACAGTCCATTCAAGGAAATAAAACAAATCTATAAAACCCATTTCCGAAGAAACACAAGCATTAGACTTACTTGAAAAAGACTTTAAAACAAATACCTTAAATGCCCAAAGGGCTAAAGGAAAAAATGTATGAAGAGCTAAAGGAAATCAGGAAAATGTTATATAAACAAAACAAGAATATCAACAGAAACAGAAATAAAAAACCAAACAGAAATTAGGGAATTGAAAAATTCAATAGAGAAGTTCAATAACAGATTTCAACAGGCAGAGGAGAGAATCAATGAACTTAAAGACAGTTAATTTAAAATTATTGAGTCTAAGGAGTAAAAAGAAAAAATAATGAAAAATGAAAAGAGCCTAAGGGATTTGTAGGACTCCAACAAGCAAACCACTATATACATTATAGGGGAGAAATTCCCAAAAGGAGAGATAATGAAAGAGACAGAGAATTTATTTGAAAATATAATGGCCAAGAACTTTGCAAATTTAAAGATACGTGTAGGGGCACCTGGGCAGCTCAGTGGGTTAAGCCTCTGCCTTTGGTTCAGGTCATGATCTCAAGGTCCTGGGATCGAGCCCCACATCAGGCTCTCTGCTCAGCAGGGAGCCTGCTTCCCTCTCTCTTTCTGCCTGCCTCTCTGTCTGTTTGTGATCTCTCTCTGTGTCAAATAAATAAATAAAATCTTTATAAAAAATAAAATAAATAAAGATATATATGGGTATACAAATAAAAGAAGCTTCACAAACTCCTCAGAGTTTAATAATTGTATTAAAACTGCTGAATGTCAAAAAACAGAATCTTAAAAACAAAAGAAAGGTCACATACAAGGAATCCTCAATTACATTATCAGCAGATTTCTCAGCTGGAGAAATCTTATCTTCTGGTCTTATAGGCCAGAAGACAAGGGGAATGATATATTTAAAGAGCTGAAAGAAAAACCACAATGAGATACCATGCCACACCCATTAGAATGGCTATTATAAAAGAAACAAAATAACAAATGTTGTCAAGAAAGTGGAGAAATTAGAATCTTTGTACACTGTAGGAATGTGCCATGATGTAGCCGCTATGAAAAATAGTGTGGGAGTTCCTCAAAGAGCTAAAAATAGAATTACCATATGATGTACCAGTCTGTTTCAAGGTATCTATACCCAAAGGAATTAAAAGCAGGAACTCAAATAGATAGTTGTACACACATGTTCATTGTAGCATTATTCACAATAGCCAAATAATGGAAACAATCCAGTGTCTACCCATAGATGAATGGATTAAAAAATGTCATATATACATACAATGGAATATTATTCAGCCATAAAAATATCGTTCTGACATATTCTATGACATGGATGAACTTTGAAAATATTATGTTAAGTAAAATAAGCCAGATACAAAGGAATAAATACTGTATGATTGCTCTTATATGAGGTCCCGAGAATAGGCAAATTCATAGAGACAGGAAATTACCAGAAATGAGGGGCAGGAGAAAGGAGAGTTAATACGTAATGATTACAGAGTTTCTGTTTGGGGCTATGAAAATAGATAGTAGTGATATTTTCAAAACATTGTAAATATGAATATAACTAATTCTACTTATACTAGTTACACATCCCCTAAAGGTCTTGTCCTAGAAGGATGCCAACAGCAAACCCACTATGACAGAGCCTAAAACCAAGTCCTAACTCCATTTGCAAAGAGAGGGAGTTAAAGTTTGAGTTGCCAAATTAGAGAGCCTTGTAAAACACCTTTTTTTTTCTTTTTATAAATCTTCCCTAATAAAGCAGAATACGAAGCCTATCTGAGTTCAAGGTTAATCAAGCAATGATTCATCCACCCAATAGAACAAACATCAGTGCTCTTAGAGGATAATAATGGATCTGAAGTTCTACAGTGTACCATCCACACTGTCTACTATACAACAAAAATTTCTAATTGCACAAAAAAGTGGAAAACATAAGTGTGAGTCGTATTAAAGAAAAAAGCAACCAACAGAATCAAAGGCAGAAATGGACCAGATATTGAACTTAACAGACAAAACTTGGAAGCACCTATTCTAATTATGTTTTATTTTTATTTTTTATTGTTATTTTAGTCAACATACAGTACAATGCTAGTTTTTGATATATGTTTTAAAAATTAAAAGAAAAATGCTTAAAGAAATGAAGAAAACACAATCTTATGAGTCAACAAATAAAGAATCTCAGCTAGGAAATAGAAATTATGAAGAAGAACCAAGTGGAAATACTAGAACAAAGAAATTAAAATAAATAAAAATTCAAAATTTACTAGATGGGCTCTACAGCAGATTGGAGACAGCAGAATAGTCAATGAACTTGAAGACACAAATAGAAATCATGCCATCTGAAGGAGAGGAACAGCACCATAGGACGTGCAGAACAATATCATGATAAGGACAAAGATGCACTGCCCAGATCCCCTTTCAGGGAAGATCTTTCAATCCAGCTGTAGGGTATATAGCCGGCATACATTCTCCAGCTATTATCTACTTCAGAGCCTACTTTATCTACAAAAATCTATCTTGCCCAATGTCATTTTGGGTACATCTGGTATACTTAACCGTCTGGTGACTGAGCAACATCTGCTGTCTAGGCAAAGCAGAAGTATGAGGGCTTGATCATGTAAGCCTACCATGAGCAATATTAACTTCAGAGCTTCCTACACTTTGGGCCATTTTGTTGGCCTGCATCCCAGCTCTTCTTCTGTCCAGGTGAGCTCCTTCTCCGGGCCTTTCACGTGAGTCAGCCCCACTAAAGATTTTTCATGTCGATATCTACTTTCAGAGAATTTCAGCCTGGGAGTATTTATACTGACAGTATTCTAGAAATTAGCTGATAAGATGAGATTTTGGAGGTAAGTCACTCATTGCTCAGATGGCAATAAGGATCCTAAACTGATAGGCAGCAGAGGACAAATAACCTTAAACCCAAGGGGATGATAAATGCTGAATTTACAGCAGTTGTAAACTGGGATGATCTGCTCTTGGGAGACAAATGCATGAGAGGATTCAGTGCGTGCATCAGGCTTATCAGGACCTTCAGATTCACAAAAAAAAAAGGCGGGGGTTAAATCAGATGGATATTGTCAAGAGACTTTGGTGCTCTATAAAAATATGACCAAAAACTGAGGGATCATACCAGGTAATGAAGGCCTACTATAAAGAAGTTTTTATCTCTTGTAGCAGCAGGGCAGAGAACATAGAGGGTCAAGGCCAGGAATTAAGAGGTCAAATGGCCGAAGTTCAAAGAATTTTAAATTCCCAACTAAGGAATCCCTGGTAAACCAAGTTGGGAGCTCTGGTTGTGAAACACATGGGATGGACACATCTGGTGGACACTCATTCCCAAAGATCTGATTCTCATGACTTCTCTGAAACTTCTGAATATTTATGAATTCTCCAGTGTTCTCTAGTAAGAGTTATCCCTGTATCTCATGGTGACGGTAATGCAAAGACCTCTCCCTTCAACAGGTTTTCCACTCAGAATCTATCCCTACCTCACATACTGACCACTAAGCTTATAAGGTCAAGTCACAGGAAAGCTTAGCTGTGGATGTACTGAGACTGATAAAGGAATAAAAGGACTATATTTATTTATTTATTCATTTATTTACTTACTTAAAGATTTATGTATTTATTTGAGAGAAAGAGAGAGGGCATGTGCAGGAGGGGAGGTGGGAGAGGGAGAGAGAATGTCAAGCAGACTCCACACTGAGCATGGAGCCCAACTACAGGCTTGATCTCACAACCCCGACATCCTGACCTGAGCCAAAACCAAGAGGTAGATGCTTAACCAACTGAGTCACCCAGTGGCCCAACAATGATATTTAAAAGAGCTGAAGATCTAGCTTGTTGGTATTGTCGAGAGCTAGAGCGAATACGTATGGGACTGGATTCTGAGGGTACCAAAAGCAACTGTAAGAACCAGGATGGGAAATAGGAGAAGATGGATGTGGCAGTGCTCTCTGGAGATGCTGTATTTTGCAACCTGGCAAGGACCAGAGGGGAAGAGGCAAAGTTGCAGGAAGAATGACCCTTAGGAGCATGAAAGAAGCAATGGCCCCCACAGAGCAAAGTCAAAATGCCAGTATTGTCATAGAAGATGGTAGAATAGGGATTAAGAAGCTCAAGACAGTGGGTATGCTTAAATGTGAGTCCTGAAACCATAAAAATCCTAGAAGAGGGCACATGCAGTAATTTCTCTGACATTGGCCATAACAACTTCTTACTAGCTATGGCTCCTGAAGGAAGGTAAACAAAAACAAAAATAAACTATTGGGACTTTATCAAAACAAGAAGCTTTTGCACAGTGAAGGAAACAATCAACAAAACTAAAAAACAGATGAGAGAAGAATGGGAGAAGATTTTTGAAAATGACATATCTGATAAAGTGCTAGTGTCCAAAATATATAAAGAACTTATAAAACTCAACCACAAGAAACCCAAATAATCCAGTTAAGAAATGGACAGAAGACATGAGTAGACATTTTTCCAAAGAAGATATGCAAATGGCTGACACATGAAAAGATGCTCATCATCACTCATCATCAGGGAGATGCAAGTCAAAACTGTATCAGTTCACACCTGTCAGAATGGCCAAAACTAACAGCACAAGAAATAAGAGGTGTTTGTGAGGATGCAGAGAAAGGGGAAGCATCTTGCACTATTGGTAGGAATACAAACTGGTGCAGTCACTATGGAAAACAGTATGGAGGTTCCTCAAACACTTAAAAGTAGAACTACCTAATGATCCAGCAATCACGCTACTGGGTATTTATCCAAAGAATATAAGAACACTAATTCAAAGGGATACAGGCATCCTGATGTTTATAGCAGCTTTATTTACAATAGCTAAATTATGGAAGCAGCCCAGTGAGCATCAATTTATGAATGTATAAAGGACATATATATATATATATATATGTATATATATATATAGAGAGAGAGAGAGAGAGAGTTATATAGCATTATAAATATATATAAAGGAATATTATTTAGCCATAAAAAAGAATGAAATCTTGCAATTTGCAATGACATGGATGGAACTAGAGAAGCTAATGCTTAGTGAAATAAGTCTTTCAGGAAAATGACAAATACCATATGATTTTACTCATATGTGGAATTTAGGAAACAAAACAAACAGGCAAAAGGGAAAAAAATAGATAGAGAAAAAGACTGACCGAGAAACAGACTCTTAATTACAGAGAACAAACTGATGGTTACCAGAGGGGCCGGGGAGGGGGTGGTTTGAATAGATGATGGGGTTTAAGGAGCGCCCTTGTTGTGATGAGCCTTGGGCAATGTATAAAATTGTTGAATCACTATATTGTACACCCAAAAGCAATATAACACTGTATGTTAACTAACTGGAATTAAAATAAAGACTTTAACAATAAAAGAAAGTGAGTATGTTAAATGGATACTTATGATTAGGCTCCAGTGGAAACACCAGGGGATTCACTCCAGGAGAAGAGGAAAAGACAGACACCAGAGACGTAGACCCAGGGGAAAAAAGGCAAGTGAGGGTCCAGCAACAAGACAACCATCTGCAGGCACAGGCCTCAGGAGACTCTAAGCCTGACAACACCTTGATCTTGGACTTTCAGCATCCAGAACAGTGAGAAAGTGAATTTCTGTTGCTTAAATGCACACACACCCCCCCACGCACCAGTGGTATTCTGTTATAGCAGCCCTAGCTGACTAATACCATACTCAACTCTGCCCCTGAGTGTTCAGGTAAGAATGATCCTAACCTCACTTCTGCAATTCAATTGTGAGCACCTGAGGGACCCACCTCCACCCAATCATAAAATCCCAACCTGGGCCTCAGAGATTGGTTCAGAGTTGAGCATTTTTGAACCTGAGCCAAGCCAATCAGATTGAGTCCCAGGATGGGTGCTAGAACTCTGAGCAAGGGGGCACTGCTTCTTCCTCTGAGGTTGCTTAGCTGGAACAATGTAAGCCTATAGCTGCTAGGATTCCTGTTGTCCCCCGTGAAGAAAAGGGCTTTCTGAGAACATAGCCAGGACAGAGAAAGCAGAGCCAGGAGCTGGAGAGAGACAGGTTCCAGACGTCAGTGTGTGAGCATCTGGTTTTGGCCTTGCCTGATATTATCTACCCTAGACTTGGTGTTGTGTCGGCCAACACATCTCCCTTGGTTAAGACACTCTGAGTTGAGTTTCTTTCACTCACAACCAAAAAAATCCTAACACAAGCAGGAGCCTGAGTCTTGTATTACTATGTCAATGTTTGAATATGATTTGATACTCTCTAGAAAAACAGCAATATGTTACTTAAATATTTGTAGCACTTACATGCCTTTAAGTACAACACGTCTTTAATATTTATTGTAAATTTTTCTTTTTTAAATACCTCATAAGGTACCAAGCGTTTTGCCTAAACCCACAGGCTACAACTGTCCTATTCATGGAAATGCACCACATTTCAAAGGTGAGGTGCTCAATTTCCAGAATTCCCCTCCAATCACACGTCCAAGTTCATCAGTCTCCAGCAGCAGCTTCATGCAGCTGCTCCCTCTGAGAGGTGTACAAAAGGGTGTGGACACCAGGTTTCAGAAAGGAAACGTCAAAGAGGAGCTAAGACTGCCAAATGAAACGATCATCATTTCTCTCCTACTGGTGACATAACCAGCCAGGTGTTACTTCTTAGTAATGCACTGGTGCTCTTTTTCTTATTTTAAAAAAGAGATTTCACTTAGGATTGACTTGAAATGGAGAAGGGATGCATTTTCAGTAAAAAGCTGCAGGATGGCAATTCGATTCGTTTCTCCTCCTCCTTCTCCTGGTAGAATAAATGCATTTCTGGAATGAGGCAAGTCCTGGTAGACACCTTTTACCATCAACTCTGTGGCGTTCTGTGAGTATATCTGGAGTTTCCTCTGAATAGAGAGCAAACACTCTTAGGGCAATTGATTCCCCTGTCCTTCCCTGAAGGGACCTTTGATGAAGGAGTGCTTCATTTAGAAGAAAGTCTACAGAAGTATAGTCTTTCTGAAACACGGAGTTTGTGTTATTAAATTTTTTATTTGTGCTGAAGTATATCAATCTTAAATACATAGAGGATGCTGACATGACCAGAAAATGTATTACCAGTTGAAGACTGAATCCCATCGGGCCTAGGTCTATACTATTACATTTCAATTCTGCTACATAATCCAAAACCAAATTCCAAACCCAACCAAGTTAAAAGTCATGCCATTAAGCAAAAGAAAGACTGGAATAAAAGAATGGAGGTATATCTAATTCATTTATATTCAAAAATCTATTCAAATAACTTCATTTTTACATCTAATATCCATCTCAAACTTCACTTGTCAAAAACTGAGCTCTTGATTTCCTCAGGAGCAAAAATAATCCCCAAACCAAAAACCAAATAACATCCTTCTTCCTTCCTTCTTTCCTTCTTTGATTTCCTACTTCCTTCCTGCATGTTTTTTTTCTTTCCTTATAATCCATCAGTAGACATTTATTATAGAAATTATAAACAAGTATTTCAGACATTGACTTTGGGGGCTTGCGTGCTTGGAAATTTCTTGATACGATGTCAGATCACTTTCCCTCCTAACGTGTCATCTCACACTGTCACCGGCCACACTTGAGAAGACCTCTGTCTCTGCACCCGACAGCAGAGACACTCATCTGTGCTACCTTTATTTTCTCAATGAGCAAAAGTTACAATAACACTTCTAGATTTTCATTTCCTTTATGACCAGTGGGTATAATCTTTCTCCCTAAGAGAGATATTATACAGCCTGCTCTCACCTGTTGGAATCCTATTTTACGATTCATAGAATGATGGAACTGGAAAGAGGTCCACCCTTTCATTTCACAGATGAGAAGATTGAGGCCAGCGAGGCAAAGTGTCTTTCTCTAAAACAGTCTCCTCCTTTTCAGCAAGACAGACCAGAAAGAGGAATGACCTGACTCCAAGACCATCTCTCTATCCATTATCCCAACTCAAAAGAGGTTCTTATTTTAAAGTTTAAGAGAAGAGTTTAGAACATATCTGCAGTGCTAGTCAGGGTCCTTACAAAGAGCAGCTCCTTGAGATGCTGAACAAATATGGATGGGCCCTTTCTGTAGCAGCGCTAGAAACCCAAGCACAGAGGGTTTCAGGATTATGCTCAGAGTTCTGGAGTGTGGCCTTTTCAGACACATATGTTGGTATAAGATTTTCCTCTCCTATGAACATACAGAAGAAATTTTGCCCAGCTCTGCCACTTGGCTACAGAGCCTAGGACTGCGTGATTAGTAGCACACGAGCAACTCCAACAATGTTACTGCCTTTTTGAAGACCAGCTTCTGGGCTTTGTAATCCCCTCCTTGCGCCCCTTCCCCCCTCCCATCCGCCCCCCTCTTACCATTTCTGTAATCCTTCCAGACGGAGGAAGGAATTCTCCACCCAGCGATATGTTCCTGGCTGACTTGGCATCCACTTTTTTAATGCATTCTCTCACTGATTCTTGCTGGTCTTGAGCAAGGAATGATTTACCATGGCGGCCTCTACCACAGACAAAACAGACCCAGCCTCTGTCTGAAAGAGATTAAGATCTAAATAAACCTGACTGAAGAGGCCCATGTTTCCTCAGGGAGAGGATCTCTAAAAGAGGGAGATTATGCAGGGGAATGTGGAGTGAGATTGCACCAGTGTGTGCTGCGGGGGGGGGGGGGGGGGGGGGGGGGGGGGGGGGGGGGGGGGGGGGGGGGGGGGGGGGGGGGGGGGGGGGGGGGGGGGGGGGGGG
>PISX010024978.1:0-26891 GCA_004024625.1 Mellivora capensis
TAGAGAGCCCAGATATGGACCCTCAACTCTATGGTCAAATAATTTTCGACAAAGCAGGAAAAAATATACAGTGGAAAAAAGACAGTCTCTTCAATAAATGGTGCTGGGAAAATTGGACAGCTATATGTAGAAGAATGAAACTTGACCATTCTCTTACACCGTATACAAAGATAAACTCGAAATGGATAAAGGACCTCAAAGTTGATGGTTATTTACGTTCAAAAGTTTTCTAAAAGCAGTTTATTTTTACTTCCTTGCCACTTCTAGTGTTTCTGGTATCATATGGTACATCTTATCATTTTGTGTATCTACTGACTAATAATTGTAGGTCTATATTATTTTACTACATTTGTCTTCTTACCTTCATACTGGCTATGTAGGTGATTGATCCACTACCTTTGCTGTATGTTTACCTTTATCAATGAGATTTTTCCTTTCATAATTTTCTTACTTTTAGTTATCTTTTTTAAATTTATTTAAAGAATTCCCTTTAACATTTCTTGTGAGGCTAATTGGGTGATGATGAGCTAATCTCTGTCTTGATTTGGATACACCTTGCTGGGTAGAATATTCTTGGTTGTAAGTCTTTTCCTTTTAGCACTTTGAATATAACTACTACTCCCTTCTGGCCTGCAAAGTTTCTACTGAAAAATCAGCCAATAACCTTATGGAGGTCTAATAACTTTATGGAGGTCCCTTGTACATAACTAGCTGTTTTTCTCTTGCTGGTTTTGAGATTCTCTTTGTCTTTAATATTAACACTTTGATTTTAATGTATCTTGGTGCAGCTCTCCTTGATTTCTCCTTATTTGGGACTCTGTGGTTCCTGGACTTGGATGTCTCTTTCCTTTGCCAGGTTAAAGAAAGTTTTTGCTATTATTTCTTCAAATATATTTTATTTCCCCTTCGCTAGTTCTTCTTATTTTAGGACCCCTATAATGCAGATGTTAGTTATCCTTGATATTGTCTCAGCGGCCCTAAACTATTCTCATTTATTTAAATTATTTTTTCTCTTTCTGTTCCACCTGAGTTATTTCCACTACCTTGTCTTCCAGACTGCTGATCCAGTCTTCTGTGTCAACTAATCTACTGTTGATTCCTCTAATGGAGTTTTCATTGCAGTTACTGTATTCTTTACCTTCAACTGGTTCCTTTTAAATATTTTGTATATCTTTATCAAAGTTCTCACTGAGTTCCTCTACTCTTCTCTCAAGTCTGATGAGCACCATTATAACCATGACTTTGAACTCTTTATGTGGTAGATTGCTTATCTCTCTTTCTTCTAGTTCTCTTTCTGAGGTTTGTCTTGTTCTTTCACTTGGAACATACTCCTCTTATTCTGCATTTTGCCTCTTTGTGCTTGTTTCTATGTCTTAGGTAGATTCATTACATCTCCTGGATTTGAAGTAGTGGTTTATGTAAAATTTGTCCTGTGGGATACCATAAAACAACCCCCCCCCCCAGTCAGCCAAGACAGATTCCCCAGAGGTGTCCTCTGTGTGAGCTGCATGTACCCACTATTGTGGATGGGCTGGTATGGCTCGCTGGTGTGCAAGATTGTCCCTCGTGTGGTTTGTTTATGAGCCTGGCCATGCCTGCTATGAGTGCACTGATGAGAAGCATTGACCCCCTGTATGAGAGGCTTGGCTTTAAGTGTTGCAAGCATGCTACTGTGCAGAGAGCCAGTGCTGGGTTACTTTGGTGTGAGCTGAGGCCACTCACTGAGTGTGGTTGCAGGTTGAGCAGGTTGCTTGGGAGGGGTCCTGGCCAAGATGGGCAGGTTGGTTTGGGGAGTCTGCAAGGGAATGCTGAGAAAGTGCTAGCACATTAGATGGAGAAGGTCAGAAATGGCTTTCTCTAGCAATTGGGCTAGCTCAGTAGAGAGGAGTATAAAAAAACCATTGGTGTCTTCCAGCACTTCTGTCTCTAGAAAATGTTCCAACAAATCTCTGTCCCTCAGTCACATGTCCTAAAATTAGTCAATGAATCTCTTTCATGTGTAACCCAGGCACTTTTCAAACTGCTGCCTTTGCAATGGGACTCACAGTGAGTAAGATTTGTGTGCACCCTTTAAGAACAAAGTCTTGGTTTCCTACTGCCCTCTGGCTCTTCATGACATAAGTCCTATTGCCTTCTAAAGCCAGACATTGTGGGTGTTTGTGTTCCTGGGCTGGGAATCCCAGTGTGGCATTCAGACCCTTTGTTCCCATGAGAGTATCTCTGTGGTTGTGATAGTCTTCCTGTTTATTTGTTACTTTGTGCTGGAATTGTGGGTTCTAAACAAACCATGTCTCCACCCCTCTTATCTAACTTGATATAGCTTTTTCTTTATAGGCATACCTCACTTTACTGCACTTTATTGCATTTTGCCCATACTGGGTTCTTAAAAATATTTATTTTTTTGACATATGCAGAAAGAGATAGAGCACATGAACAGGAAGGAAGGAGAGAGGGAGAAACAGGCCCCCTGCTGAGCAGGGAGCTCAATGCAGGGCTTGATCCCAGGACCCTGGGGTCATGACCTGAGCCAAAGGCAGATATGTAAGAGACTAAGCCACCCAGATACCCTTGCAGATACTGTTTTTGCAAACTGAAGGTTTGTGGCAACCCTGAATCAAACAAATCTGTTGGTGTAATTGTCATTTTTTCCCAACATTTGCTCTCTTTGTGTTTCTATGTCACATTTGGGTAATTCTATCAGTACTTCAATATTTTTCATTATCATCATATTTGTTATGATGATCTATGATCACTGATTACAATTTGCTGAAAGCTTAGATAATGGCTAGCAATTTTTAACAATAAAGTGTTTTTTAATTAAGGTATTTACATTGTTTTATAAAGATATCACACTATTGTAGTCTCAGTAGACTACAATATAGTATAAACATAACTCTTATATGCACTGGGAAACCAAGAACTTCATTTGACTCAATTCATTGGAATATTTGTTTTATTCCAGAGGTCTGGAACAGAAATACAATATCTCTGAGTTTTACATGTATATCCTTAGTTGTGTAAAGTCTGTTATGCTAGTCTTCGATTTGTTCTCATAGGTAGTTATTCTATATGTGGTTGTAGTTTTGGTGTATCTGTGGGAGGGAGTGTGCTTGGGAACTTGCTACTGCACTATCTTGGTCCTGCCCCTCAATAATCTCTGCCTTTTACTTGGGTGTTTAGAACCTTTATGTTTAATTTAACTATTGGTGTGATTATGTTTGAGTTTATTATCTTACTATTTGTTTTCTATTTATGACATTTGTTCATTGTTTCCATTTTCCTCTGATTCTGCTTTCTTTGGGATTGAGGATTTGTTGTGGTTTCATTTAATCTCTTCTGTTGGCTTATTAATTGTAATTCTTCATTTTGTTGTTTTGGTGGTTGCTTTAAGCATATATCCAATTTAATAGCAATATTCTTGATGTTACCAAGACCTACTAAACATGCTCCCAGTCCAGTGCCATTTTTCTCTCTGTTCCTCTGCTCTCCTCACAGAGATATTTACATGGTTCACTCTGTGATTTCATTTAGTCTCTCCCCTAACACCACTTTATCAGAGAAGCCTTCCATGATCTCCTAATTAAGGTGGTTGCCTAAACTTGGTTTGTTATTATTTTTTAATTTAGCTAAATTGTTCTGCATAGTTCTTATTATCTCATGATGCACATCTATTTCTTTTTTTTTCTTTTAAGATTTTATTTATTAATTTGAGAGAGAGAGAGAGAGCACAAGCAGGGGGAGAGGCAGAGGGAGAGGGAGAAGCAGGCTCCTCACTGAGCTGGGAGCCCAATGTGGGACTCAATCCCAGCACCAGAGATCATGACCAGAGCCAAAGGCACATGCTTAACCATCTGAGCCACCCAGGCACCCCTGTATATCTATTTCTTTATCATCTCTTTCTTCCCACTAGGTTTATAAGTTTCATTATAGCAAGAGATTTTTGTTTTGTTCTCTGCTGAATTTCCAGTGTGTAGAAAAGTGCCTGGCATATTAAGCCCTTAATAACTATTTGTTGAGTGACTGAATAAATGAAAGACTCAGAGTTGGGGGAAGACTGACACCTGGTATAATGTCTGGTTTGATCTGCTATGATATCTGATCACCAGATTGCATTTGGCTAACCTAACTGCACAGGTGAGTGTCCCTCCTTCTCAGTTACTGCTCTAAATTGTGATCCTTTCAGAGTTGTACACTTGATAGAAAAGGATAAACTTTGTAGTCAGAGACCAGAACAGCTACTGGTGAGATAAACATGGGGAGAGAGGGTTTGCAGGGCATTTCTTGTGCTCTTTCCTAGTCTCTTTGCACTGTAAGGTCCACAGGCCATCCTGACTGTCCGTATTCACACTCTAGATTACCGTTGTTACAAATGTTCCAATACCTCAAAGCACATAAATCAAGGCCTTATTTTTTTTCCAGAAAAATAATATAGTGATGTGTGTGAGGAAGAGAAAGGGAGAAAAAAAGGAAAAATCATAACATGTAACATTTGGGCAATCTGGGTAAGAAGCCATAAAAATTCTTTAAATTAACTTTTATAACTTTTTGTAAGCATGAAATCACTTCCAAATAAGACATATAGGCAGTAACTTCAGGCATCTTCACTTCTACCCCTTCTTCTAATCCCTACAAGCTAATAGGATCACAAGTCCAATTGTTTCAGTTTGTCATTTAACTTTGTACCCGTTGCCTCATTTCATTTCCCTCTGGTCATACCCCACTTACTGTTCCTGCTTGCTTTCATATCCTCTTACCTAGAATCTTGCAACAGTCTCTGGAACTGGCCTCCCGAGACAGTCACTTCTGGCTGCCATCCAGTCTACATATGACTATGTGAATGCTTGGCCTGAAATGTAGATCTAATCAGATTGTTCTACTCAAAAGACTGTGCTGTCTCCTTGCTGCCTACAGAGCAAAGTGCCAGACCTTGGCTTAGAGCTTAATAGCCCTACACAATTATCCCCAAACATTCCGGGTCAGACTTATATCCCCTGCCACCCCTCTGTGTCCATCCCATTTGAATACCTACCATTCCCAGAACACACCTGCGCTTTTCTTTTCTTTTTATTTCTCATATCTTTTCAGTGAAGGGCTTCTTCAAATTTTACTGCCTCTGGAGGTCTTCTCCTTCTCCCTAAAGGTCTCCTAGTCAATAGGAAATTTCTTCTGAGGGTTGTATGTCTGTGATAGCGCTGTGTTTTATGCCTTTGTTACAGAGTTTGCATATCTGGCTTCAATTCTAAGCTGTGAAGACTTAGAGAGGAGAGAAAGTTGTCTTATTCATCTCTGTATCTTTCTAATTTAGAACATCTCTCTAGCCTTACATATAAGGCTAACAAACATTTGCTGACTTGAACTGATTTGATTTTGAATCTCATTTTCAGAACCCTAATGGCTATTTCTACATAGCCCTTGTCCACCAAACCGTTTCATTTGAACCATATTCAGTTTTTTACCATAAGTTTCAACAGACCCAATCAGCTAAATTCTTCTATATATTATTCTGATTACCAAAGGCATAGAAGATCAGTGTTTTAACCTCTTGAGGAAAAACCCTGTGGTATAAGTTGGTGAGTGATTACGTTCAGAATAGTTTAGAAAGTTTCTGTCACTGTTGAAATCATGCTTTTTCTTTTACCTTTAAGAAGAAATGTTTATGCAGGTTTCTATCTTTAAAAAGCCTCCTACAAAGTAATGTCTCAAACACCCTCTCTACAGGACCCATGATTCATACTCTGCAAGCTGGGGAATGGCTAAGTTCAAAGAAAAAGAAACCTTTTATGAAATTTTTGTTTGTTGACTTCTGTTATTATTTTATTTATTTTTTGGTCACGGATTCCAATCACTGGAATCAGATATTGTCATATGTCTTTTTTGAAGAGTGAAAAAAGGAAAGCATACAGAGATTTCTAAAATCCTTATCAACTTTTTGGGTGTGAAGATTCACTATTCTCTGATATATGTGTGAGTGATATTAATTTAAAGAAGATTCAAAGCAATATAACATAGAGTAATTGTTGACATTTTTGCTATCTGGTTAAGAGCTTCAGTATTTTGAGGATGAAGTTTTCTAGAATGCTCTTCTGTAAGCAAATATATGTGGTTCGATTTGGTGAGTTCTTCCCCTATGCAGACACAAGTTAGGGTCCTTTAATCTGATTTATGATCTGTTATAATAGTTTTGTGAATTGAAAAGTTAATAGTATTTTAAAATCCATTGAAATATTTAATAAAGTTCCATTTGTTTTTATTCCTGCCTTCTTGAGTTTATTATTTTTTCTTGAAATGAATGATATTTTTCTAACACATTTATGAGATAGACATTAATTCTAGGAAAAATCCATTCTTATTACCTTTATTTAATATCAAGAGCCCAAACATTTCATTTTCCCCCACTTTTCTGGAGTCCAATTTAATTTTCAATCTATTAAGCATCATTATTTAATTTTGCCTTTGGATTTTTCATGAATAACTAGATTCACAGGTGCTTTTAATGACTTACAAAGCTGACCCTCTTCAGTCCTCCTAAATTTTGAAAGATTCCAGAAGTCTTTGTAACTAATTTCCATGTGTACTCCTGGTCATGTTCCTGAGTGTGCCCTTTGTTCACTGCTGCTGGGTTTCTCCTTACAGAGGAAGTCAGTGTAACTTCATAGATAGGGCTAAACACTGACCAGAGAAAGCAATAGAAGCATTGTGTTTGAGCCTGAGACAACCAGTATGACCCGACCATATGCACCTGACATTTGTACTTACTGCTGAACCCAGCCTCACTGGATTTCTACAGTCTAGGGTAATTTTCTGTTTTCTGAGTCCTTGCATTACATAGAGCTATCTGAAGGACCCTTTCTGGGTTTTAATCAGACATCTGATTTAGATACCTGGAATTTAGCTCAAATAATTACCCCCACCCAAACTTCCTTCCAACTATTCCTTTCTAGTTACTTTGTTCCTCTCTCTCCTTCACCTTCACTTTTCTTGTCAATTATACTTTGAACCATTCTTCCTGGATGAGTTTAAGTAATTTGGCAGCTACTTTACAGTAATGATAGGAAGGGTCTTGTATGTGTTTAAACTACTTCAGTTCTTATCTGCTTGCTTTTATAGGATCACATTCTGCCTGTTAATTTTAACTTGTTCTCACCCTGCTACTTATGCTAAGGTAATAACTGATTTCTGCTAATGATCCAACAGTACATTTTAATAGTAGTACACTTATTTGCTGGGATAGAAAAGAATTCTAAATTACTGCTTTATGTCCCAGAAATTATACATAACCATTCTTATTAAATATTATACATTCACCATAATGTTCTCAACAACACTTTTCACTCTGATTTTTTTTCCCACAGAATTTGCTTTTTACAGAACAGTCTAATCACTGTGTGTATTTCCTCTATGTGGGCTTACCAATACCTGCACAAGCTTGCTCACCAACATTCCAGCAATCCCTACACTCTGGTTTGTAAACATTAAAGCCAGCTTGCCCCAGGCAGAGACAAATCCCTTCTCTAAGATCTGAGCCTGCTCCCTCCCCAGTGAAAGCTAAAACTTCTCACTAGGGAACCCTAGGAAGGCCTACCTCCTGATATTCATAATTATATGAGAGCAGGAGCATGGTTCTTCCAATCTCAAATCTCAGAGTTATCTTTGATTCTTATTTCTTCCCAGACTCCATATCCAATCATTCACTAAGCCTCACTTCAAGCATGGGGCTAAAAAGTCATTACAGTGGCAATTGGGACAGGAGTTCTGACCTGGGCCGTGCTTCTAATTGACTGAGAAGTTCTGCTGTGCCCACATTTATCTTTACACTTTCTTCCAAACATGGTTTACTCATTTAACCATAGGTTCCTGAACCCCTTCTTCCAGGCTCTGCTCTTCCTTACCAGGCACCCATGCCTTCCACTGGACTACCACACTGCTTGCTCCACTTCTGTACTCACGTGTGGGCAATTTCCAACCTAGAAACTACAGAACTGCTGCAGGTCACAGGTATAGTTTCACATTAATCAGTTTCAATCCTGAGATGCTATATAGTAAAGCCCAAAGGTCTTACGGAAAACACTAAGATACATTTTTTTCCATTGTCAGAAAAGAAGCTGAATTTCCATTTGTTGTGCTTTTGATAAGTGGACTATTACTTTACTTAAGTTGTGTACAAAGTTTTGGGCTTCTTAGTCAACATTTTAATCAACTTCTAGGTTAGGATTTTCTACATTTCTGTATTGTCTCCATAGTATATATGGTTTCTTCACTAAAATATTGATGGGAATGGTATTCTCTCTTCTGATTACCTCATAAGTTATTCCCTCCTATCTGTTCCTATATTTTCTCTCCCCATGCAATTGTTATGGCAATTTTGAACTTTAATCTTTCAATTTATACTGAGCTTATAAATGAGCAAAGTTCATAAAAATGAGAAAAGACCATATATAGTCTTATGTGTGGAATTATATATATAATATATATAGAACTCAATATGTTCTAGTATTAATGAGTTGGAATAGACTCAACAAGAAAATGTATGAGTTTTAACATTTTCCAGTTATTCTTCAATTGAGTGAGGCTGGACACTGATAAATTCTCATCTTTGATAGAAGAGTTAGTATACCTTTCTTTGTCAAAAAGTTATGTTTAAATATAGAATTCTAGGGTACCTGGGTAGCTCAGTTGGTTAAGCATCTGCCTTCAGCTCAGGTCATGATCCTGGGATCCTGGGATGGAGCCCCACATTGGGAATGCCTGCTCAGCAGGGAGTCTGCTTCTCTCTGTAACTGTCCATCCTTGATTGTGATCTCTCTCTCTCTCTCTCAAATAAATAAATAAAATCTTTTAAAATAATAAATAATAGAGAATTCTATTAAAGTACTCAACTGCTAGTGTAGAATGGTGTGTCTCTTTTTGGAGTAGTGAGATCTTAAAAATTAGTGTGTAACTTGATTTATTTAAAATACATGAAGAACTACTGGTGGGAGTGTAAACCAGTAAGCCATTGGTCAATAGGCAGTCAGGTTGAAAACATGCACTGTGTATGGCCTGTGAATTCCTATTTTAGCTATATCAAGGCATTCTTCCAAATATGCACCTTTGTAGCAGATAAACATACTTTTTACTAGCTAAAGGAAATATCATTAAAAACTAACAATGATTGAACCTTACTATTTATTCTAAGCAGTTTATAATTTCATTTAATCTTTTTTAAAAGATTTTATTTATTTATTTGACAGAGAGAGATCACAGTAGACAGAGAGGCAGGCAGAGAGAGAGAGAGAGAGAGGGAAGCAGGCTCCCTGCTGAGCAGAGACCCCCCCCAATGTGGGACTCGATCCCAGGACCCTGAGATCATGACCTGAGCCGAAGGCAGTGGCTTAACCCACTGAGCCACCCAGGTGCCCCTATAATTCCATTTAATCTTATTGCAATTTCCCATCTTAAAAAAACCTCTTATATTAGTTATAGTAAGTTTGAGTTGATTTTCCTGAAAGTATATTTCCATAACCTGCTCATTAATTGTTTTTGTTATTCTAAATATTTATGCTCGCACTGATTTTTATTCTTGCACTATTTCTTAGAAGTCTTAGTTTATTGGACAAAATTCCTAAAATGGTGTGTACATAAGATGCCCTTCAACAGACAAATGGATAAAGAAGATGTGGTTCAGCTATACAATGGAATATTACTCAGCCATCAGAAAGGATGAATACTCAACTTTTGCATTGCATGGATGGAACTAGAGGAGATTGTGCTAAGTGAAATAAGTCAAACAGAGAAAGACAATTATATGGTTTCACTTATTTGTGGAACATAAGAATAGCATGGAGGACATTAGGAGAAGGAAGGGAAAAATGAAGGGGGGTGAGAATTGGAGGAGGAGACGGACCATGAGAGACTATGGACTCTGAGAAACAAACTGAGGATTTTAGAGGGTGGTGGGGGAGGGATGAGTTAGCCCGGTGATGGGTATTAAGGAAGGCAATGTACTGCATGGAGCACTGAGTGTTATATGCAAACAATGAATCATGGGACACTACATCAAAAACCAAGGGTGTGCTGTATGGCGGCTAACATAACACAATAAAAAAAAAACCATAAAATGGTGTTTACTATAAAGGTGAGGAAACCATTCTGACATTAGCATGAATAATCCCAATGTTTCAACTTTACAAGTGAGTTGTTTTAGGGTCCTTATTTATGTAAATAATTACAATACATAGGCACAAATTTGATAAAGATGGGTTGTAGTTACATGAGAAAAAGGTATGCCATTTAGTCAATGGGTGAAAAATAAGATTTAAGTAAATGGAGACACCTATCAAATTGGCTCTATGCAATTTCTCTTCAAATTAATAAGCATTTTGCTTGCAAAAAATTATAGTGGTGATTTTATTTGTTAGATCTTGAAAAGCCCTATCAAAAGGAAGAACATATGAACATATTTCTAAGTGTTGTAAAAGAAGATGGAAAGATGACTAACTGAGCCAGATATTAAAGCTTGTTCTAAAGTTGTAGTAATTAAAAGTGTGACATTGATTCTGAGAGAATTCAGTGTTCTTTTTTGCTGCATTCTAGCAAGTGATTCAGGCTTGTCCGTCATATCACATTTTTTCCTTGTCTCATTCTGCTTCCTTTTTATTCCTACCTGCTTCATAACCATTTCTTCCCTGCCCCTGTTACTAATTATCTCATCAATGCATATTTCATCTCTTATTTAATAGTCATAGCTTTGTGTTTTCTTGAAGAAACACATCACATGCCGTGTGATTCTATTTCCTGTCGTAATTCTATCAAGTGTACTTTTTTCTTTTTATCTCAGTGCAGTGTTCCAATTTTTTGATATTGCAGACTCTTTTCATGGATTCTACATTTTCTATTTTCTTAGTTGGAATGAAAGAATGTTAACAGAGTATATACAGTACTTCTACTCACAGATTTCTTTTTACTGTGAGAATCTTCTGTAAGGTCTTATGATTGATGGTTTATTGAAACAGATTTCCAGTAATAGCAACAAAAAACAGGAAGAGACCCAGAGCCATGGGAACTCTGGGAAAGAAAACTTAGTTTCTATAAGGTTTGATCTGTGTTTTACTAGAAATCCCCTTTTTATAGCCAATTTTCAGTTTTGTCTGCTTTTTGTGCCAGGTATAAAATGTAACTGTGTTCTACCAAGTGAATCTCTTGAAAACCCTTTTGAAGCACAGAGTTTTATTCCATGGATAATCTTTTACTTTGTATACATTAAAAATATTACTATGCAAACATCAGGAGCAAGGAAAATATCAATTATTGACTATGATTGACTCTCTAGCAGGCACTTTCTCATTAATCCACACAGCAACCTATAAAACAAGTATTCTATTCCCATTTCGCAGAAAACAAAATGAATTTTCAAGAAGATAAGAGAATAAGTATCCAATAAACCTACCTAGATTCATTCTATAAAGTCAGAAAAACAGGTTTCAATGAAAAGAATAAAATTCTACAAATTCCCCTGGAAGTCATTTAACTTAACTTCTTAGGCAAGGCCTGAATGCCTTTCATAGTGTCCCTATCAAGCAGTCATTTCCCATGTGCTTGAAACCTTCCCATTGACAGGAAGTGTTTTATCTTCCAAGATACCCTATTAATCTGTGATCAGGTCAGAGCTCTGGCCTGGGAGCTCATAGGGTTCCACTTCCACAGACTTTGGAAATCACGTATAGACTCCCTCAAGTAACAACCTTGCAGTTATTAATTTGCACAATGATGTTACCTCTTTCTCCAGAGACTAGTTCACTAATAAAAAGAGTTTGTGTGTGGGTTGAAATCATGTAGGAAGAAGGGCAAGTAAGTTACTGGCAGTTCTGATAGGTCACACTGGCCCCCTAGAGGCTAATCAAGTAAACACATTTTCTCCTTGGCAGAACTTCTGAAGACTGGGGAGGAGTAGCTTGGAAGAGTAACGACTGGTGCTCTGATTTCAGCAAATAGGGTTCTCAAATCCTCTTCATCTATAATTACTGAACCTCCCCTTTTGTTTTAAATCAGTACATTCTGGGTATGTTGCTTTATCTTCAAAAATACTCCGTTTTGGTTTGCATTTTAGTTTTTTCCTAAAAGCTACATTATTTCTCCATACCAGCCTACTTGGATATATTTCACATCATTCCTTTTCAGTCTGCAATGACTTCATCCAGAGATTCCTAATACCAATTTGTCTCTTTAATGAAAACTCTCACTTGCCAAGGGACGTTTCCTGTGTCTCAAATACTTTAACATTCATAAGATAGAGAGCTGAGATCTCAAGTTCCCCAATTTCAAACATTTTAGTACAATCATGTTTAGTTTGTGATTTTATGATTTATAAGAAAGTGGAGAGTTCCTTGAGGGTAGGTGTCAGGTTTGATAATTCTCTGTCCCAAAGCCAGAGCGAGGTCAGTGGTATACTCAGCACATACTTGTTAAATGAAGAAGTACATTCTACTCAATTTTGTGTCTTAATTTTTGAATTGTGATTCAGGGGGGGTTGTTTTTACCCAAGAGGTCAATAAAATGTCTGCTCTCATAAACACTACTGAGATGATCTCTTGACAGGAGGAAGAGCTGCAAATCTGGAGTTGGATTATAGGAGAGGAGGAGATGAGAGTTAAATTGGGGAACTAGAGTAAGAAGGGAGAATTTACATATTGGACGTTGGGGTAGCAAATGGACCCAAGTCACAACGAGAATGGCAGAGAGGAACATGCAGGTGGTAGCAACAGCGCTCTCTGTGTGTGTGTGTGTGTGTGTGTGTGTGTGTAGAGAGAGAGAATTAGTGTGGGTCGGACGATGTCAGTAAGGAGTTATTGAAAAAGAAACAATGGTATAAACCCAAATGAGGATGAAAAACTCCTTGAGTAAGGGCACCTGGGTATCTCAATTGGTTAATCTTCTGCCTTCAGCTCAGGTCATCCCAGGGTACCTGAGAATGAGTCCCAGTGGGCTACCTGCTCAGTGGGGAGCCTGCTAGTCCCTCTCCCTCTGTTCCTCCCCTCCCCCACTCATGCTCGCTCTCGCTCTCTCTCTCACATACTCTCTCTTAAATAAATAAAATCTTTAAAAAAATAAAAACAAAACTCCTTGAGTAAACTAGTGGCACAAAAGGACAGAGAAGAGATGTGGCTGACCTGAAATAAAGAGCCAATGGGAGAGCCAATAAGACGCAACTCCCCAAATGGAATGCTTATAAAAATAATGAAGACGTGGAAAAGAAGATTGTTGTAGGTGAATGACAAAGTATGTAACAGAATGAGCCAATGTTCATTTAAGGGAATCTCAGAAATACACAGGACAAAAGATGAACATAGCAAAAGGAAAATTGGAAATGTAGCTGAAAGGACGAAATACAGAAATCTAATGAAGATCGGTCAACGGACTGGAGAATAATGTCCTCATCAAAAAAATAGATGGAAATTTTCATTATTTATTTGCTTTGGAATGAAAAATCTGGTAAAAATGAGGGTCTCAGAAATGAGGACAGAATAGCTCTATGAAACCAGGAAATATAAATATACTTAGTATGTGTGTGTGTGTGTGTGTGTGTGTGTGGCAAAAATAGGTGGAAATAGTTCTATTTTCCAATAACAAGAATAAAAATCAAAGTAACTTAGATCACTTTATATGTTTCATGAAAATAGAAAATGGCAAAATTGTGAAAAATGGGGCCTCTCCCCAGACATGGGCATCTTCTATAGAGCAGGGAAATCCTCTGAAGAGGACAGTGGCAGGGTCTTCGATGCATTTATTAGCAGCTAGTCTGCTATGGGGGAGTTGAAAACAATCCAACAATCCCAGGTGGGTTTCCTTTGTTTGACATCTTTGTTTGTTTACATGTAAATTACTGGGACCTAAACAAAGTTCCTTTTGGAGTTCAGTTGCCAATGTCTGCTACGTAAATCTATAACTTCACCTCTCCGGTGTCTCTGTTTTGTGCCTTTTCCCTTTTAGGTCTTTCTGCTTTTCAAGTAGAACCTCCTTAAGCCTCTTTGCCAATACATGATGGTCTTCCCTGCTCTGAACATTTAATAGGTAATCCTACTCCTAAATCTTTTCAAATGCTACCCCAATCTAATAACCTAAAGCAGTTCCTTTGTCCCTCAACACCCTTCCCAGTGTAACTTGGATTCAGTTGTGTGCGTATGTGACAGTTCACCAAGAATCACTTTCTATTCCCAATATCTGCCTGTGATATTTGAGTTCTTGAGAAATTAGGGAAATTAATGGACCACTTATAAAATCATAGAACGTTGGAACCAGGAGGGAATTTTAGAGATCATCTAGTCCAACTTATTATGAGTCATTTGTTAGCAGCTCCAAGGGACTCATTCACGACAAGAAATATAAACAATTAAGGCCTCTTTAAAAACTCTAGAGTAAGAAAAATTACAGGATTCCCCCAAAGAAGGAAATGAAGCTAAGTGTGCTAATTTGGACAGATGCTTGAACAGCATCTCCAACACATGCAGGCACAAATGCAGGGCTATGTTGATTCAATACATAGATGAGACTTCAAATCAAACAGAGACATTTATTAAGCCTAGCATCATGATTAAGATATGCCCAAGGTGTCAAAGAACTGAGACGGGGTTCCAGAAATATGAGAACACAGTACCCCGCATATAGAGAAAAAACGCATTCCTCATGGGTAGCCAGTCCTGCTTCTCTTTCTAAATCTGTAGCTTAGTAAACTTGGTGCTCATAATGTTACCGAGGAACTATATCACTGATGAGCTTTCTAAGGAGACTTAAAGAACATTATCTGCCCTCCCACCCCCAGTTTATATGGAATATACTTGCTAATGTCCTGTACTGCTCTAGGGGAAGAACTTGACTTCCCTAGTTCCTGCTGAGGTCATTAAAATGTATTCAAGCTAACAATTACATTCTCCCTACACAAACTTGACAATATCCCAGAGCTTTGTATTGTATTCTATTTCTGATCAACAAGGTTGGGGGTGTAGGAGGTCTGCCTCAGTCTTTCCTGCAGGTTTGCTTCTGGGAAATGCTCCCAGGGTCTTAGCCTGGAGAAGTCCTCAGCTGATAAACCCCACATTATATTTTGCCCTCACTGTGAAACATTTTCTGACCTCCACAGCCCAGACTGGGCAAAGCAGAGTCAAAGTCTCTTTCTTTGGATTCTCGTAGCTCTTTACAGAGGACCAGCCAGGCAGTGGTTCCTTGGGAGGTAGTGCTGCTTTCTAGAGGGCATTTTGGAAATCTCTTAGGGGTTTTTGTTGGATGATAGCAGGCACTGTTGGCATTTAGTGGGTGAGAGCTGGTTTCATACAAGAAAGACTATTCTGTGTCCAACATTTCTGCATAATTTTAATGTACAGTGAATTTTCCAAGAGTTCAGCTGCCATGTAAATTGAGAGAAGATTGCACATTGTTTTATTTGAAATGTTACCAAGTCAGTGGCAACTCTAATTGTGATATTTGAGCCGTCAATACCTGTCGCCTCTCTCATTCTGCACTTGTAATTTTTGCAGTCAAGGGGGACCTATGTAGAGAGACAAATATCTGTTTTATCATGTCTATGTTATGATGTCTGTTTTATTATGTATGCTTTATTTTACCATAACTTACATTCCTTTTTTCTTTCTTTATTTTGCAATCAGGAGACTGCACTGACTTTTATGGACTTGTATAGACAAATACATATTGTCTGTGAATTTCCAGGACAATAAAGGAGATATTACAAGTAATTGTTATAGAAAGAGAGCCTTGGGTCTGATATGGATGAGGTAGAAAGAGCAGGAGCTTTGAGGTCATATCTGGGTTCTAGAATGGTCTCTGCCATTTACTAGTTTTTGGAATTCAGGGGTGTTACTTCTTTATGTCACCTGTTCCTCATGGGCAAAATAGGGATAATAGCCATTGTGATTTATGTAGGTTCCTGGAACATAGCAGACACCCCGTGTCACTCCACTTCCTTCACTCAGTCAACTAATGTTTATGGACCACCTACTTTGGACAGGTATTAGTTTAGCTGCTTATATATATAAAGCAGCGAACAAATGCACAGTCTCTGGCATAGTAGAGGTCACATTCAAATGATGGGACATCATGTAGTTTCACTATTTCACATGAATTCTGTTGTTACAGCATTTTATTATGGTGAATTGAAGGTATATAACAGCCTGTGTGCTCAATTACTTATCCTTGAATCAGGAGTAACGTATTCACTTCTATAGCCTTGGCAACTAGTATAATCTCTACCATCAATATTTTTGAATTGGATTGGATTATCAGATATTTTCCATATTAAAAGTTTAAACCTCAGAAATTCTAAGACTTAAAATTAAGTTTAAATAGTGTCTAACACAAGTGAAAAATGGAGGTAGTGAGAATCAAGAACATTCTTTGCCTGATTCCGTAGTGTTTATTGGTGACCCAGGGTTCCTTTTGCTTCCTTCCACCTTTAAACTGGGTAAGACAATGCCCTGCTCTGGCTTTACTGTGGTGATGTCCTTTCAGTGAGGTGAGGAGTCCATGGAGCCCATGTGGGGGTTGGGGGCAGACACTCTCAGCCTACAGAGCCCCCTTCTGGTCCATGTTATCTGCTTGGTCTGCCCCATGTCTGATTCCAGGAACTATGCAGGTGTCTTTCCCAGGTCTGATTTTTGTCGGAATGCATGCCCTTAGGCTCAGAGGGTGGGCAAGAAATAGTACCTGGAGAGGATGTGAATGGAATGAATGTCACAACTGAGCGAGGGCACTGACCTGCCTGTATGTGAGGTGCCTTTGGTGTCCCATAGAACTGGCAGCGGGAATTCAAGGGTACAGATTATAGGTAGGTCATATTCTGATGTGCAATACAGAGGAATCCCAGAATCAAAATGGAAACGTTGTCAAGGTAAATAGATAGAAATCACTTTTTTAATGGTTTGTTCCCGTGGTTTATAATTTTCAAGTATATCCACGTATTATATGGGCCTCCATTTTTCAGTTTGCCCTGAGTCCCACAAATGTTAAAGATGGTTTTCCTACTGGTTCTTCTCTTCTTACTAACTTAGAGCACATACAGGTGTGTATGTAGTGATTTTAAAGATGCTGCTTACAGTACTTCTCTGATCTTATTTATTCTAGTCATAGGGAATTAAGAACAATTTTTTCCCTATCCATGAGAGTATTATTTCTTTTTGTGCCATTAATCTACACTTTTATTTTCCATTAGGTTGTAAATAAATAGGATTCTAGATTTCAATAAAATTGTCACATCTCTTTTTCCTTTGTGTAGCACATTTCCCCTGAGGATGAAAAAAATCTCCATATGTATAATCATAGCTCTATTCTTAGATTCCAGTGTGACAATATATTTTGGAGCTAAGGATATCCTTAATGTTTTTGGGATTTTCTGTGGGAATTTCTTTGAGTAGAATCTTCATAAGAGTTTCTTTAAAAGAGACATATATGCATTTGTTTGTTTGTTTTTTCCATATATCCTAGAATATTTTCCCTGTATTGCATATTACACACAGACTACATATGAATCAAAGTTCCTGTCTGCCTAGTTGCTGGCATTTATGATTTCTACATAGCTGTTACAAATACGTTGATATATAATGGCATAATTTGTGATGATCTTTATGTATTTCCTAAAGATATTTTCCATAATACATGATTCAATAGAATAATTTTATTACTTTTTATTTATATGGTAGATTCCCCTGATGATATATGCTCATAGTTAAAAAATGTATATTTCAGCTTGTTCATTTTGTATGTTATGTATTGCATTATAGTATATTATTAATATCTTTTTGTATGCAGTTATCATTAATGCTTTATAATTTTCTATTTTAAGAGGTTATTTAATTTTGTCTATTATAATTTTCTGTTCTAGTACTTTATATTACAGTATTAAAATAATTGTACCCAATTATCACTTTTAAAAGATTTTGAATGGAATTCATGTTGAAATCCTAGCCATTTAGTGTTTTGCACATTGTTTCTTTCATATGAATTAGTATATTCATCTAACTCTTCTCTGGCTAATGCAATCAAAGCAATCCTTTAAAATACAGCTTACATATTACCACTGTCATAACTCTGACATTCATTCATTTATTTATTCAGTAATTCAACAGAATTTATTCAGTGGCCATTATGTTATATGAACAGTGTAAGTGCTGGTGATAAAAGAGTGAGTAAAAACAAACAACTAGTCTCTGCTCCCAGGGTGGAGAGATACTCCTCTAGTAATCACACTTTCCAATCTATAGCTTCCAGCTGAGAAAGGAACTTAGAGAAAAAGAAACAGGGCTCTATGAGTAAGACAGGGAGCAAACATAACTCTGACCAGCCCTAGGTCTCACAGGTTAGTAACAGCAGATCAGACCCAACAGTCTGATGGTGATGTTAACACATCTCTGATAGATTGCTTGCCAAGCAATCGATGGATGGATGGATGGATGGATGGATGGATGCAATAATCTTCCATGTCTGTACACAGCGCTCTTTACTCTGTGACTTTGCTGCTCTTCCTACAAAGAGGTCAGTCTATTTCCCCTCTCCTTAAATCTGGGCTAGCTTTTAAATTGCTTCAGCCAAGAGAATGTGGCAGGAGTGACATAATGTAAGCCCCAGAGCCTAGGCTTGGAGAGGTGGTGCAGTTCCTCTTCTTACTCTTGTGGGATGTTGCCTGAGTGTTACAATGTCAGGAAGTCTGGGCTGACCTACTGAAAGCAGAAGGAAGAGCCACATGAAGACAGTGGAGGCTTCCAGCCAACAGCCAGAACCAACCATCAGACACATAAAGGAGTTCTTAGACGAAGGAGCTTTATCTAGTCGTATGCTTCCAAGCGACTGCACCCCTGTGAGTGACTTCAGGTGACACGAGCAGAAAAGTCACCCAGCTGACTGTAATCCAGATGGCTGAGCTCATTGGTCAAATTTATTTCTAGGTGTTTTTTTCTGTTGATGCGTTATTGTTAGTATATAGAAACACATCTGGCCTTTTTAAATTGAGGTATAGCGGACACAAAATACTAGTTTCAGGTGTACAGTAGAGTGATAAACAATTACACACATTATGAAGTGCTTGCCATGATAAGTGTAGTTGCCATCTGTCACTGCACCAAATTACTACAATACATTACCTATCTTCCCTATGCTGTACTTTACATCCCCATGACTTATTTTGTAAGTGGAAGTTTGTATCTCGTAATCCCCTTTACCTGTTTTGCCCATCCCTCTACCCTTTTCCCCTCTGGCAACCATCAGTTCTTTATACTTATGAGTCTGTTTCTATTGGTTGTTGCTGTTTGTTTGTGTGATTTTTAGATTCCAGATATAAATGAAATCATATGGTATTTGTCTTTCTCTGTTTGATTTATTTTACTTAACATAATCCCTTTAGGTCCATCCACATTGTTTAGAATGGCAAGATTTCTTTCTTTTTTATGACTAAGTAATATGTCATTGTGTAAATGTACCACAACTTCTTTATCCACTTATATATAGATGGATACTTAGGTTGGTTCCATACCTTGGATATGGGAAATAATCCTGCGATGAACACTGGGGTGCAGATAACTTTTCAAATTAGTATTTTCATTTTCTTTGGGTAAATACCCAAAAGTATAATTGCTAGATCATACAGTATTTCTATTTTTAGTTTTCTGAGGAACCTCCATGCTGTTTCCCACAGCATCTGTTCCAATTTACATTTCTACCAATGTACACAAGTGTTCCCTTTTCTCCACATCACCAATACTTGTTATTTCTTACCTTTTGATACTAGCCATTCTGACAGATAAGACGTGATATTATACTATGGTTTAGATTTGCATTTCCCTGATCATTAGTGATATTGAGCACCTTTTCATGTGTCAATTAGTCATCTATATGTCTTCTTTGGAAAAATGTCTATTCAGGTCCTCTGTGCATTTTTTTTAAATCAGATCATTATTATTGTTGTTATTGCTATTGAGTCATGGATTCTTTATATATTCTGAGTATTAATTACTTATCAGATACATCATTTGCAAATATCTTTTCCTGTTCACTAGATTGCCTTTTTGTTTTGCTGGTGGTTTTCTTCATTGTACAAAAGCTTTTTAGTTTGATGTACTCCTGATTGTTTTTCCTTTTGTTTCATTTGCCTAAGGAGACATATCCAGAAAAATATTGCTAAGGCTGACATCCAAGATTTTACTGCCTATGTTTTCCCTTTCTTTCTTTTTCTTCCTTCCCTCCCTCCTCCTTCTTTCCTTCCCTCCTTCTTTCCTTCCTTCCTTCCTTTCTTTCTTTCTCTCCTTTCTTTTCTTTTCTCTTCTTCTCTTTTCTTTTTTGAGAGATAGAATGTTCATGAGCAAACACACATGCACAGGTTGATTGGGGTGGGGCAGAGGGAAAGGGAGAGAGAATCTTAAGCAGGCTTCCTACCCAGTCTGGAGCACAATGTGGGGCTCAGTATCACAATCCTGACATCATGACCCAAGCTGAAATCAAGAGTTGGACGCTTAACAGACAGCCACGGAGGCATCCTACTGCCTAAGTTTTCTTTAAGAGATTTATCATTTCATGTTTTACATTAGGTCTTTAATCAATTTTGTGTATGAAAGTAGTCCAGTTTTATTCTTCTGCATGCAGCTGTCCACACTCAAGTGGGATTTATTCCAGGTGTGCAAGGGTAGTTCAATATACACAGATAAATCAGTAAGATACACCATACTAACTTAATGAGGAATATGATTATCTCAATAAATGCAGAAAAAGCCATTCATGTAACTCAAGATTTATTCATGATTAAAAACTCTCAACAATAAAAGAAATATATCTCAACATAATAAAGCCATATATGACAAACCCACAGCTAACATCATACTCAATGGGGAAGAAGTAAAATCTTTCCTTCTAAGATCAAAACAAGACAAGGATGTCCTTTCTCACTACTTTTTTTCCACATGTACTGGAAATACTGCAGATGACATGATACTATGTATAGAAAACTCTAAAGACTCCACCAAAAAACTATGGGAACTGACAAATGAATTCAGTGAAGTTGCAGGATACAAAATCAATATACAGAAATCTGTTGAATTTCTGTACACTAATGATAAAATAGCAGAAAGTGAAAATAAGAAAAGAATCCCATTTGCAATTGCATCAAAAGGAATAAAATACCCAAGAATAAATTTAACCAAGGAGATGAAAGACCAGTACTCTGAAAACCATAAGACATGGATGAAAGAAATTGAAGGTAACACAAATGGAGGTATTTTTGTGCTCCTGGGTTGGAAGAATTAATGTTAAAATGTCCATACTATCCAAAGTATTCTAAAAATTCAGTGAAATCCCTATAAAAATACCAAAAACGTTTTTCACAGAACTACAACAAAAAGTACTAAAATTTGTATGGAACCACAAAAGACTCTGAGTAGTCGAATCATTCTTGAAGAAAACAGAACAAATCTAGAGGTATCACAATCCCAGATTTCAAACTATATTACAAAGCTATAATAATCAAGAATGTATGATAATGGCAAAAAAAATAGACACATAGAAGAACAGAACAGAATTAAGAGCCCAGAAACAAACCCACTTCCATGGTCAGTTAACCTATGACAAAGGAGACAAGAATATACAGTCTCTTCAATAAGTGATGTTAGGAAAACTGTAGAACTGATTTTTTGTACAGGCATACCTTGAAAGTATTGTGAGTTTCGTTTCACACCACTTTAATAAAGCAAATCTCGTGAAAAAGCAGTCAAATAAATTTTTGTGTCACAGTATAAACCTAAAAATTAGGTTTATACTATATCATAATGTATTATTTATGCTTTGTAAACAAAAGCATAGGTCTAGAAAAATCTATTTACCTTAATTAAACAATAGTTTGTTACTAAAGAATGCTAACCATCATCAAGCTTTCAGTGAGTCATAATGTTTTTTAAGTGGAGGGTGTTGCCTTGATGTTGATGGATACTGACTTATGGGGGTAGTGATTGCTAAATATTGAGAGGACTGTGGCAATTTCTTAAAACAAGACAACACTGAAATTTGCTACATCAGTTGACTTCCTTTCACCGATAATTTCTCTGTAACATGCTATGCTGTTTGACAGCATTTTACCCACGGTAGAACTTCTTTCAACTAAGTTAATGCAATATTCTCAATCACTTGTTGTCATTTCAACAGTCTCCACAGCATTTTCAACAGTAGATTCCATCTCAAGATTTCACCCCATCACTTTCTTTGCTCACTCATTAGAAGTAACTCATCATCTGTTAAAGTTTTATCATGAGATTGCAGCAATTCAAACATAAAAATGAAAAAGTCTGAAATATTGCAAGAATTACCGAAATGCGACAGAGACATGAAGTGAACAAATGCTGTTGAAAAAAAATGGGGCCAATAGACTTGATTGATACAGGGTTTACCAAAAAACTACAAAAAAACTACCAAAAAAACTTCAGTTTGTGAAAAACATAAATCTGTGAAGAGCAATAAAGTAGTGAAGCTCAATAAAATCATATATGCCTGTATGTTAATTTCATATTCTCAACTTTCCCCAAATCATTTATTAACTCTAACAGTTTTTTGGGGGAGTGTTTTGGATTTTCTACGTGTAAATCTGGTTATTTCCGGAGAAAATTTTACTTACTTTCTGATTTGGATGACTTTTATTTCCCTTTCCTTCCTTCCTTCTTTCCTCCCTCCCTCACTCCCTCCTTCCATCCCTCCCTTCTTTCTTTCCTTTCTTCCATCCTTCCTTCTTTCTTTCCAGTATTATGTTGAATAGAAGTGTCAAGAATGGGTATCCTTGATTTGTTCCGGAAAAAAATTGGGCATCTTGTGCAGGGTCCTATAGCACTGGGGAAAGATCAGGTACTCATTCACATCTTCTCACCTTCCTCACATGGGAGAAATTAGTCTGAAGAGGTCTCTCTTGGACCTGAGCTATGCTGCCTTGGGCACATGGTGAGGCAGATAAAATTAAACCGTAGTTCTTACTCTTCAATGTGTCTATTCTCAGACTTTTTGCTCTAACAGGGTTCTGGGGCTTTTCCACTGGACTCCCAGGATCCCACAAAGGTACTTTTATCTGTGGGGGCTGTTGTCAAAATTGATGATTCTGTGGGGAATGACAGCTGAAAATCCCTCTTGCACCATCTTGATGTTGCCACTCCTAAGAACTTAGTTTTCTAAATTAACATGTATATAACTGGATCTGCAAGGGTGTGCTGTTTTCTCATGGAACGTAGGTAAACTTTTCCCCTTGTAATTTGAGGTCTATCAGATTTGAGACCGATACAGAGGGTGTTGTATGGTTATCCATATGTAGGTCATATTACCTTAACTAGATGGTACATTCCTAACCATAGGGAAGTGAGAGGAAAATCATGAATGAAGGGAAGTTTGTGCTAAGGTGAAAATGCATGCATGGTGGGGCAGACAGGGAAGGTTATCATTCTGTGGGTCTCTAAATGTCCCCAAGGATCCTATGTATCATGTTTTCTTTTTTTTTTTTTTACTCCCATTTTCTTACAGTTTATTATAGCTAGGCTTTCCTGCAAGAAACCTGAAATCCCATTAACGTAATTTCATGGATTCACTTGACTGGCCATGGTTCTCATAAGACTTAATATGGGAATATGGCACTGTGGGAACTGCTATACTATACCATATGTTATACCCGTATGCACCTGCTCCAATATTTCTCTGGTCTTTATTTTTGCTCTCCTGGGCAGAAGATTACTGGACTAAATTCCATCCCTTCCTTTTTCATCCTTTCTCTGGTAGGTTGTCACAGCTCAAGTAGATTGCCTTGCTGTTTTGTGAATTTTCTAATACTCTTCTATGTGTGCAAGTTCTTTCTCTCCCATTAGATCATAAGTTTATCCATGACAATTTCAGTGCAGTGCTAAAGGCAGGGACTCAACAATTCATTGCCACTTAGGAGAACTTATTTTTTCATTCAACAAGTATTTATTATGTGACTACTATGTGTTAGACATTATTATTACTGCTTGTAACATATCTATGAAGAGAGTGAACAAAGACTCCTGCCTTTATAAAGTTTATTTTCTAGTAATGGAGCCAAATAATAAACATTGGACATAATAACAATGATTTATTTGCATATATAACATTAAACCAATGATTTATATTCTGATAATTCTTTCTTTTGTTGAGAAGTACCATATAAATGCAAGTTATTTTTAGCTAAGAGTCCAGACTTTGATTTCTAGATCTAGTAGACCATTATGCAAGATCTGTTCCTAGATGTAATATCAGTATAGCACATACAAGAAAACCATTATAATTACTATTGGAATTGATGCAAGAATTAAAGGAGGACAAGAAAAGATGAAAATCTGCTTATGCAAAGAGACAATATGGAAATTACAGGTAGATATTGGAGCCAAATTCACCAAATGTATTAACTATGTCTTAAGATGGAGGTGAGGGGATGTTTGCCTCAATCTACACAGGGTTGTTTCCAACATCTTTAAGGTTGCCTGGGATCCTAAATTCTTGAAGTGGATTAAATTTCTTTTTGTTTCCTTTTCTCTGATCTTTCTTTGAAAAAGAAAAAGGAAAGAAAAGGGGGAAAAAAGGGATGAGGAAAGGAGGGCAAAAGAGGAAGAGAAAATAATCTTGCCACTTTGGGCTTATTGTCATTCACCAGCCTCCATGGACCCTCTTTCATCTAAGACTGGCAGTTGGTTTAATCTTCTTCATCCAGGATCCACCACCACCCTGCAGGACTCCAAAATGTGGACAATCCTTCCAACACCCTGGTCTCTCAGTGCCATGTCATTGTCATTTCCAAGAGCCCTCATTTTTATGTGGCCGCTTATTCCTATAGTCACACTATGTCCTCTGTCATTGGAAACCACTCCACCTCTATAGTCACCAATTCAAATGTTTTACTTTGGAACATCAGTCCCCTCTTCTTCCAGCCTGCTTGTTAGGCTATTTCCACTATGATTGTTCTTGCCAGTATCATATTATTATTTTCTTTCCTCCCTTCCTTACCAAAGAGATTCCTAGATCTGGCTTTGACAACAATCTTGTGAATAAGCCTCTTGATTTCCTTTTTGTACTACTTATCTTATAAAAGTCTTACTACTTTTCCTTCATCTGTCCATGACCAGCTGAGCCTTGCTGAAGAAGGTTGCAACAAATGGCAGGTAAGTGTAATTAATATTCATGATTTTTAAAGCATGTCTCACATGCTGCTTAATATTCCCGTTACATTTATTTAGTCAACTTGCTCCCTGAATCCACAACACTCATTTCAAACCTTCTACCTATCCTCAACCTCAGCCTCACTCTTTGGATGTCCCACTATCCTAACTCATAAACACAGCTGCCTCTCATTTTTATCGGTTAGCTTCATCTCTTCCTCAGGAAGAATTGAAATCATTTTAAAAAATCATCTAATTTTCTACAGTTAATCATGCACACCACTGACATGTGCCCTCTTCTTTTTTTTTTTTTCTTCTTTATTCCAGTTGCTTTAGAAGGGGTGTCCCACCTCCTTTCCAAGATGTATTTGTTGTCCACCTCTCTTTTGGCTTCTAATCATGATCATGTGAACACTATGTGCTCCCCATATGCCCGCTCTTGCTAAAAGTACTTTACTCATAATACTCTCAACAGTCCTAGGAATTGATCCCATAATTGCTCCCACGCTTTGGATGAGGAAATTAAGGCACAGAGTGATTGTATAACTTGTCCAAGGTAATGCAGGTAGTAACTTGTAGAGGCAGGTTTTAATTCCTGGCAGCCTGGTAACAACAGCACTATGCTGCCTTTTAGAAAAGTGACAATACAACTATCCTTTCTATACCTCGCTTAATCAACTCTTCCCTCTTGTCAGAGTCATTCCCATCAACAAAAAACATGCCCACATCTCTTCCATTGCCCTTATAGACCTCTCATTTCATCTAACACCCTCTGTTTCTCTTTAACAGCCAAATTTTGTGAATGAACACTTTTTGTAGTTGTTGCATTCAATTTTTCACCTTCCACTCAGTAATCCCACTCACTCCAATCTGGATCCCACACCCTCACCAATTTAGCAATCAAAATAGCTCTCAGTAAGGTCATCACTGATGCCTGTGCCCAAGATTCAAAGGGCGATTTACAGTGTTTAACAACTGGTCTTTTATTTATTTACTTATTTTTTTTTTTTATTTCATTTCCTTTCAGTGTAACAGAATTCATAGTTTTACACCACACCCAGTGCTCCATGCAATGCGTGCCCTCCACAATACCCACCACCTGGCTCCCCCAACCTCCCACCCCCCCACCCCTTCAAAACCCTCAGGTTGTTTTTCAGAGTCCATAGTCTCTCATGGTTCATCTCCCCCCCAATTTTCCTCAACACCCTTCTCCTCTCCATCTCCCCATGTCCTCCGTGTTATTTGTTATGCTCCGCAAATAAGTGAAACCATATGATAATTGACTCATTCTGCTTGACTTATTTCACTCAGCATAATCTCTTCCAGTCCCATCCATGTTGCTACAAAAGTTGGGTATTAATCCTTTCTGATGGAGGCATAATACTCCATAGTGTATATGGACCACATCTTCCTTATCCATTCCTCTGTTGAAGGGCATCTTGGTTCTTTCCACAGTTTGGCGACCATGGCCATTGCTGCTATAAACACTGGGGTACAGATGGCCCTTCTTTTCACCACATCTGTATCTTTGGGGTAACTACTAGAACTCATACAGCAATTCAGTAACGTGGCAGGATACAAAGTCAATGTACAGAAATCAGTGGCTTTCTTATACACTAACAATGAAAATACAGAAAGGGAAATTAGAGAATCGATTCCATTTACTATAGCACCAAGAACCATAAGATACCTGGGAATAAACCTAACCAAAGAGGTCAAGGATCTGTACTTGAG
>PISX010024979.1:0-26899 GCA_004024625.1 Mellivora capensis
GGGGAGAGATGCATGGGGGGAGAAGGAAGTGGAGGGGGGAGGGGAGAGGGGAGAGAGGGATAGAGGGAGTAGAGGAAGATCTGTCTTCCTATTTGTTTAAATTGAGTTATAATTGCCATACAGCCCTCTGTGAGTCTAAGGTGTGGAGGACACTAACCTGATGCCATCAGGCTGTAATATGACCACCACTGTGGCGTTAGCCAACACCTCTACTGTGTCACATAGTTTCCATTTCTTCTAGTGAGGGGAACAATTAAGATCTAATTCCTTATCAAGTTTAATTTTTGTAATAGTATTTTTGGTAGAGCTGTAAACCCCTGTATTGTGTATTAATTACATCTTTAGGACTTATTTATCCAGACACTGCAAGTGTGCATCCTCAAACAACCTCTAAATGTTTCTGCCATTCCCCGCCCCTGGCCTTTGTAACCACTTTTCCACTCTCTAGTCTTTTCAAGTTCAGGGTTTTTTCAGATTCTGCATACAAGGAATAGCATACAGGATTTGTTTTTCTTTGTATGACTTATCTCACTTAACATGATGTCCTCAGGACTCATCCGTGTTGTTGGAAATGGCAGGTTGTGATTTTCTTATGGCTGAGAAGTATTCCACTGTGTGTGTTTATTTTCTTTATTCACCCGCTGATGGACACTTGACATTGTTTCTGTATCTTGGCCATTGTGATTGATGCTGCCGTAAACATGCGGGTGCAGATGTCTCTTTCATAACCTGTTGCCATTTCCTTTGGGTACATACCCACAACTGGATTGCTGGTAATCCTATTTTTAATTTCTTGAGGAACTTTCAAACTGTTCTCTAAAGTGGCCAGACTGGTTTACAATCCAAGCAACAGTGAACAAGGTTCCCCTTTTTCCACATCCACATCAACACTTATTATCTCTTGTTTTCTTGACAGCCATTCTGATAGGCGTGGAGTGATATTGTGGTTTTGATTAGGAGTTCCCTGATGATGTTGGGCACCTTTTCGTGTATCTGTTGGCTGTCTGGATGTCCTCTTTGGAAAAATGTCTATTTAGCTCCTCTGCTCATTGTTTAATTGGATTGTTGTGTTTTCTTGTTATTGAGTTGTAGGAGTTCTTTGTAAATTTTGGATCTTAGCCTCTCATCTATCTATACATGGCTTGCAAATATTCTCTCCCACTGTTTCTTTTGTAGTGCAGAAGCTTTGAAGTTTGATGTAGCCCCACTTAATGGTTTAGTCCCTTGTTTGTGCTTTTGGAGTCATATCAAAGAAGTCATTGCCAAGACCAGTGTCGAGGGGCTTTTGTCTAGGAGTTTTATGGTATTGGGTCTTCTGTTTAAGTCTCTGGTCCATTGTAAGTTAATGTTTGTGAGTTTTAAGACAGGAGTTCAATTTCATTTTTTCCATATAGTTAACCAGTTTTCCCAGCACGGTTTGTGGAAGAGACTGTTCTTTTCCCATTGGATGTACTTGGCCTTCTTTTCAAATACTAGCTAACCAGACATGGCAGGGGGGGGGTTAATTTCGGGCTCTCTGTTCTGCTTCATTGTTCTACAGGTCTGTTTTTGTGCCAGTACCATACCGTCTTAATTACTATTGCTTTGTAGTAGTGTGAAATTAGTAAGTGTGATGCCTCCACCTTTTTTCTTTCTGTGATGGCTTTGGTTATTTGGGGTCTTTTGTGGTTTCATATAAATTTTAAGATTGTTTATTCTATTCCTGTGAAAAATGCTGCTACAGTTTTGATAGGGAGAGCAATTAATTTATAACTATCTTTGGGTAACTTGGGCTTTTAATAATATTAATCTTCCAATCCTTGAATCATTTGTGTCTTCTTCGATTTCTGTCAACCAAGTCATGTAGTTTTCATTGTATCGAAATTTCACTTCCTTAGTTAAATTTATTTCTAGGTGTTTTGTTGTTTGTATTGCTATTGTAAACGGGATAGTTTTATTTTTTTCAGATATTTCATTGTTAGTGTATAGAAATGTAACTTGTTTCTGTGTATTGATTTCATAGCCTACAGCTTTACTGAATTCATTGCTTAGATCTAATAATTTTTTAGTTGAGTCTGGGATTTTCTTTCTTTTTTTATTGAGTCTGGGATTTTCAATATACAAGATCACATCATTTGAAAATTATGCCAAATTTCTAGTTGGAATACCTTTTATTTCTTTGTTTTGCTTGATTGCTCTAGATGGGACCTCTAGTACCATGTTGAGTAGGAGTGGTAAGAGTGACCATCCTGAGGCTGTCCTCTAGTTTCAATATTTTATCCGAGTTTTATTTTAAGTGATGATAATTCAAGCATTTGAAGGGGGAGGGTCTAATTCTAAACAAAAGGGAAGACTAAAAGGAACTCACTAAACTTATAAAAAGCCAGCTGAATGGCGGTCATGCAACAGAAGTCTGGTTTAGATCCCAAGAGTTGTCACCATGTGACTACAGTGACAGACAGTCTTTCTACCTTGCAGCTGGAGCTCTTGGTAGCTATGTCAGACTCTGGTGCAAGGGCAGCAGATCAATAAGAGAGAGAATTAAGTCCTGAGTCGTGGCTTTCATTACATCCACCCTCTCTACCCCAAATGGCACAGAGGAAACAGCTACTTTCCCTTTTTTCCCACTTTGAGGAGGATGGAGTAGGAGGTGGTGATGTAGGGTAGAAAGAGGTCATGAAGATTCTGTCTAAAAATTCCTTTCAGATGAGTTTGTGCACAGCATCAGATGATGAGCCTCTCCTTATTCCGGGCAAGAAACCCAGTTTGATTCTCAGAAAGTCACAATTTCACTCATTAACTCAGTATGGATTTACAAAGTGCCTACGTGTTATCAGCTTCCACTGGCAGCCGTTTCTCTAAAAAAGAAACCTGAGCTCTTTGGAGCAGTCACCAAGTTCCCCCCAGACTACATGTGAAAAGATGTTTTTGGAATCGGATTCCTTATGTACCTTTGTAACCTTCAAGCTAAATCATCTTTAACCTGCCCCTCTAACATGATGTTCAGCAAAATTGCATGCTGGACATACAATATTAAAAGGGACACTAAGTTCCAAAGTTAGCTATACTGCATAATAGTTTTAAACTGAACAACCACCTGGCATTCATTTATGTTTGAAATTCCAGTCCCAGACCAGGCTGGCGTCCACCTGCATTGACGTTTTTGCTCCCAGGCAGAGCCGACGGCATCAGTTTGATACCTGGCTTTGGGATCTGAATATACCCTAGACCTATCAGGAGTTATTCCCTTTGGCCAAGAAGCAGGTATCAGGGTCAATCTGATACTTGGCTGCTATTCCAAAGTGAATGTTACCGTTTCCTGCTGTCCAGTTGAGACTGACAGAGGTTTCCAGCTTCTTGTTCACCGTCTGGCAGAAGGAGCTGCTGAATTCTGTCTTGTCATTAATATTGATGCGAGGCTGGAATTCATCAGTCCTGTAGCCAACTGCAAAGTTGTTCTGGGTCACCTGGGACTTGTGGTCTCAAAATTCATCTTCTTGCCAGCCAGCCAGCCCCAGGAACTCAGCACACAGCACCCTGAATTGAAGCCCTGGTGATGTGGTAGTCCAGGTTGATATGCTTCTGCCTGTATCCTGCCTCAAATTTAGCATCTCCCACCCCACCACCCTCAGGATTAGGTGAGCCAGATGAGTCAAAGGTCACCTTCAGTCCATGTACAAGCTGATCTAACACAGTAATCTCGGCGCCTAGGCATGTGGTAGGGTTCCATTTCTCTGTAATAGTGTACAGATTGGTTTCCAGATTGTGTGAATTTTGTGTATTGTGTCTTTTCAGGAACTTGGTCCATTTATATAAGATATTAAATTTAGGGCTGGAGAGTTCTTCAGCAAAGGAAATGGTATTCCTTTGTTATACTTTTCATGTCCATGGGATCTGTAGTGATGGCCCTTCTTTTATTTCTGATAATAGTAATTTGTGTCTTTTTTTTTTTAGTGACTTGGCTAGAGGTTTGTCAATTTTATTGGCCTTTTTAAAGTATTAGCTTTTGGTTGTGTTGATTTTCTTTAGTGATTGCCTCTGTCCAGTTTTATAAATTTATGCTCTAATTTTGTAATTCCTTTCCTTCTTATTACTTTGGATTTAATTTTCTCTTTTCTTTTCAGTTTTCTAAGGTGGAAGCTTAGATGACTGATTTAGATATTTCTTCTTTTCTAGTGTAGCTTTCAACAATATGAATTTCCCTCCAAACACTGTTTTTCCTGCAACCTATTGTAAATTGTATAAGTTGTTTTTTATTTTGTTGAAAATATGAAAAAATTTCTCTTAAGACTTCTCTGACCCATTTAGTGTATTTTTTTAATCACTGAGAATTTGGAGGTTTTCCAGCTACCTTTCTGTTACTGATTTCTAATTCATCCCATGGCTGTCAGAGAGCAAATGTATGATGTGTTCTATGACTCAGAATGTGGTCTATCTGGGTGCATGTTCTGTTTCAGATTGAGAGGAATGTATTTTCTGCTGTTGCTGGTAAAGTATTCTTTAAATATCATTGAGATCCAGTTGATTGATGGTGTTGTTCAGTTCAACTGTGTTCTTACTGATTTTCTGCATGTTGGATCTGTCCATTACTGACAGTGGTGTGCTGGCATCTCCAACAGCAATAGTGAACTCAATTCATTTCTGCTTTTAATTCTATTAGTTTCCGTTTCATGTATTTTGACTCTCTGTTTTTAGGCACATGTACATTAAAGATTATTGTGTCTTCTTGGAGAACTGACCACTTTATCTTCATATAATGAATGCCCTTCTTTATCCTGATGATTTTACTTGCTCTGACATCTGTTTTGTCTGAAATTAATATCACTACTCCAACTTCCTTTTTAAAAAAATATTTTATTTATTTATTTTTCAGAGAGAGAAAGAGAGCAAGAGAGAGCATAAGCAGGGGAATGGTGGGCAGAGTGGGAAGCAGGCTCTCCACTGAGTAGGGACCCTGATGTGGGACTTGATCCCAGGACCTTTGGATCATGACCTGAACTGAAGGCAGTTGCTTCACCAACTGAGCCACCCAGGCGCCTGCTACTCCAACTTTCTTTTGCTGAATGTTAACATGGTTTGTCTTTATCTACCCCCTCACTTTTAATTAATTAATTAATTAATTTGTTTGTTTATTTATTTACTTATTTATTTTTTGAGAGAAAGAGAGCACTTGAGCCGGGATGGAGAGAAACAGAGGGAGAGGGAGAGAGAATCTTAAGCAGGCTCCATGTCCAGTGTGGTGCCCCACATGGGGCTCACTCTCACAACCCTGAGATCATGAACTGAGCTGAAATCAAGAGTCTGGTGCTTAATGGACTGAGCCACCCAGTACCCCAAGCCCCTCACTTTTATTTGATCTGTATCTTTGTATTTAGAGTGGGTTTCTTATAGCCAAAATGTAGTGGGATCTTATTTTTAAAATCTGTCTGACAGTACTTTATTTGGTATATTTTGATCATGGATGTTTAAAAGGGTAATTTATATAGTTTGATTAACATTGGCCATATTTGTTTCTGTTTTAATTTGCTGCTTTGTTCTTTGTTCCTTTGTCTTCCACTCTTTTTCTGCATTCTCTTTCTTTAAAGATTCATTTATTTTAGAGAGAAAGAGAAAGCACACAAGAAGGGGGAGGGGCAGAGGGACAGAGAGAGAGAGAAAGAATCCTCAAGCAGACTCCCTGATAAGCATGGAGCCTCGTGTGGGGCTCAATCCCAGGATCCTGAGATCATGACCTGAGTGGAAATCAAGAGCCTGTCACTCAACCAACTGAGCCACCCAGGTGCCCCTACATTCTTTGGTTTTAATCAAACATTTACTTATATTAATTGCCTCTCTTTTAGAATATCAATTATAGTTCTTTTATTACTTTTCTTAGTGGTTGCCCTTGAGTTTTCAATGTACATTTAAAACTAATCCAAGTCTGCTCTTGAGGAACACTGTACCATTTCATGAGTACTGCAAGTACCTTATGCAGAGTACTCCTACTTCCCCTCCTACCCTTTGTAACATCACTGCCACTCATTTCACTGAGCGGTAAACTACAGTCACCAAATTTATCATTGCTATTATAATTTTGAACAAACTGTTCTTTCATATCAAGAATAAGAAAAAGAAAATATTTTATTTTTACCTTCATTTATTCTTTCTCTAACACTCTTCCTTACTTTATTTAAACCTGAGCTTCTGGCCTGTATTTTCCTTTTTGATGATCATCTTTTTTTTTTTTAAAGATTTTTTATTTATTTGACACAGAGAGAGAGAGAGAGAGAGAGAAAGCACAATCAGGCAGAGAGGCAGGCAGAGAGAGAGGGGGAAGCAGGCTCCCCACTGAGGAGAGAGCCTGATGTGGGCCTCGATCCCAGGACCCTGGGATCAAGACCTGAGCTGAAGGCAGAGGCTTAACCCACTAAGCCACCCAGGCACCAATGATGATCATCTTTTAATGCCTCTTCAAGGCAGGTCTCTTGGTGCCAAATTACCTTCAGTTTTGTTTATTTGAGGATATTATTTCTCCTTCACTTTTGAAGGATAAATTTGCTGAATACAGAATTCTAGGTTGGTGGGTTTTTTTTTTTTTTTAAACATCCTAAATATTTTACTCTGCTCTCTTACTTGCGTGGTTTCGGAAGAGAAGTCCCATGTAATGCTTTTTCTTTTTCTTTCTTTTTTTTTTTAGATTTAATTTATTTATTTGACAGAGAGAGAGATCACAAGTAGGTAGAGAGGCCGGCAGAGAGAGGCGGGGAGCAGGCTCCCTGCCGAGCAGAGAGCCAGATGCGGGGCTCGATCCCAGGACCCTGAGATCATGACCTAAGCCGAAGGCAGAGGCTTTAACCCACTGAGCCACCCAGGTGCCCCAACTTTTTCTTGTTTTTCTATGTATAAGGTGTTCCCTCTACCTCCTCCTCTTTTTCCAAGACTTCTTCTTCGTCTTTGATTTTCTGCAGTTTGAATATGATATGCCCAGGCATAAATTTTTTTTTAAGGTATATATCCTGCTTGTTGCTCTCTTAGCTGTCTGGATTTGTGTTTTGGTGTCTATGCTTAATTTTGCAAAATTCCCAGTCACCATGGCTTCTGTATTTTTTCTGTTCTTCCATTTCTTTCTCCATTTCTTCTCTTCTGACATTCCCACCATTGGTGTGGTATACCTTTTGTAATTATCCCACAGATCTTGGATGGCTTGTTGCATCCTTGTTATTATTATTTTTTTGTCTGTTTGTGTCTCAGTTTTGGAATTTTCGATTGGCATTTATTCAAGTTTATTACTGTCTCTTTCTTTGTTAGCCACTCTGGTCTATTGATCACTAGTGAAAGACTTTAACTTTTGTTACAGTATTATTTTGATTTCTGCTATTTAAAATAATTATTTCTTGCCATTTTCATCTCTCTCCTTTCATTGCCATATGTTCTTGCATGTCATTCACCTTTTCCATGAGAGTGTTACACATATTAATCATGGTTTTAAACTCCCAGTCTGATAATTCCAACATCTCTTCCATGTCTGAGTCTGGTTCTGATGCTTGCTCTGTCTCCTTAAACTATGTTTTGTCCATTCACATGCCTTGTGATTTTTTTTTTTTTGCTGAAAGCTGGACATATTGTACTGGGTGAAAGGAACTGAGGTAAATGGGTGTTTAGTGCACAGTTTTATGTTTATTTGGCTAGGAGTCAGGCTGAGCCTACTGGCTCTGTTGGCCTTAGCTGTCAGAGGCTGATATTTCCTCTGGTGTCCCTGTTGTCTCTCCCATGTGTTAGGGTTTCCCTAGAGACTTTTTAAAAAAATGAAACCTGAAAGATGTAGTTCTTTCCCTTGTATTCCTCAGTTACTATGTAAGAGAAATATTTTATAATCCTATGATTAGAGCTCAGTCTTTTAGTGAGCTCCCCCACCCCCAAGGGCTTTGACCTTTCCAAGTGTTCCTTGGGTTTTTACCCCTTTAGATGGGACAGGCTAGAAGGAGTTGGATTGGGGTATTCCCCTTCCTCTGTGGAAGGCTAGAGCTAGCTGTGGTGGTGTGTTTTCATCCCCCAGGGGATAGGCTTTGGAAAATCCCATCAGTTAGACTCTAGTGAAATAATTTTTCTTGAGAGCTAGATGTGTAAATAATAGGTGCTCTGATGTCCACAATAACCAAAATACAGAAAGAACCCATATATCTATTGACAGATGAATGGAAAGGAAGATGTGGTGTATATACAATGGAATATTACTCAGCCATCAAAAGAATGAAGTCTTGCCATTTGCAACGATGTGGGTAGAACTAAAGGGTATTATGCTAAGTGAAATGAGTCAGTCAGAGAAAGACAAATACCATATGATTTCACTCATATGTGGAGTTTAAGAAACAAAAAAGATGAGCATAGGAAGGAGAGGAAAAATGAAATAAGTTAAAAACAGAGAGGGAGTGAAGAGACTCTTGACTCTAGGAAAAACTGAGGGATACTAAAGGGGTAGTGGAGGAATGGGGTAACTGGGTGATGGACGTTAAGGAGGACCCTGGATGTCATGAGCACTGGGTGTTAAATGCAACTGATGAATCACTAAATTCTATGCCTGAAACTAATAATACAGTACATGTTAACTGAATTGAATTTAAATTAAAATTTTAAAATTTAATTTAATTTAAATAATTTTTAATTTAAATTTAATTTAAATTAAATTAAATTTAAAAATTTTTAAAAAAGAACAGGTGTTTTGGATGTATTTCAGAATTGCTATTTTCCCTTCACTCTGCCATAAGTATGAGATGATTTTTCTTCCTGTACTGTGAGAACCTGGCATGGCTCCTGCCTGTTTCCAATTTTTTGAGCAGTGCTTTGGCCCATGACCTCAATGCTCTGATGGGCCCAAAATAGCTGTTGATTTTCAGTTTCTTCTTGTGAGGATAGGAATGATAGCTTTCAGGTTCCTTCTATGCTGGATCAGAAACTGGAAATCTCCTCCGGTTCTGAAGGATAGTTTTGCTGGATACAGAATTCTTGCTTTTCAGTTTTTAAATTTTAGTACTTTGAGCACATCATCTCTATCTTCTCGCCTTTCTGTTTTCTGATTATATATCAGCTGTTGACCTTATTGAAGATGGTTTACATGTGATGAGTCAGTTCTCTCATGCTTCTGGATTCTCTGTCTCTGGCTTTCAGTAGTTGGATTATGATATATCTGGTGTAGTTGTCTTTTAATTTATCCTCTTTAGATTTTCTTGTTATCCTTGGTCAGCAGATCCATGTCTTTCATCAAATTTGGGAAATTTGCAGCCATTGTTTCTCCCAATAAATTTTCTACCCCTCTCTCTCTTCTCCTTCTAGGAATCTCAGTAGACATATGTTGGTGTGTCTGATAGTGTCCCCCAAATCCAAATATCTGAGGTTTTGTTAATTTGTATTCATTCTTTTATCTTTTCTCTTCCTCAGATTGGATAACCTTAATTGTCTGAACTTCAAATTCATGGATTATTTCTTTTGCCTGTTCAAATCTGCTATTGAACAATTTTATTGAATCTCCCATTTTAGTTATTATATCAATTTTAGCTTCAGAATTTCTGGTTGATTTCTTTTTATAATCTCCCCTATCTTTACTGATAGTCTCTATTTGATGGGCCATCATTCCCATACTCTAGTTTTTTCACACAGTGTTTCCTTTATCTCTTCAAGCATATTTAAAATCATTGATTTTATGCTATTAATAGTAAGTCCAATATCTGGACTTTTCAGTGAATTCTTACTCATTGATTCTTGTCCCTCTGTGTATGGGCTGTACTTTCTTGTTCCTTGGCATGCCTTGTAACTTCTGTTGAAACTTTTACACTTTGTGTATTATCATAGGACAACATTGGATTCTCCCCATTCCCCAGGATTCATTGTTTTGCTTCTTGTAGTAGTAGTGATTGTTTGTTTAGTGACTTTTCTTTTCTTTTTTTTTTTTAAGATTTATTTATTTGACAGACAGAGATCACAAGCAGGCAGAGAGGCAGGCAGAGAGAGAGGAAAGGAAGCAGGCTACCCACCAAGCAGAGAACCTGACGCGGGGCTCAATCCCAAGACCCCGAGAACACAACCAGAGCTGAAGGCAGAGGCCTTAACCCACTGAGCCACCCAGGTGCCCCTGTTTAGTGACTTTTCTGAACCAATTTTGTAAAGTCTGTGTTCTTTGTCAGGTACGGCTGCTGAAGTCTCTCTGTTCCTTTAGCTTGGTGGTCCACTGATCATTCAGCAGAGATTCTTTAAATGACTGGGACCAAAAAACCCTCCCAGTCTCTCCTGAGGGGCTCTGGGTTGGGGCATAGCTCCAACAATCAATGAGACGGTCCACAACTGTCCCTTAGCTTAACTTAGCTTTCACAGAACCTCAAGGTCAACCACAGATGAGACCTTATGGTTTCTCCTGAGCCTTTACATAGCCCTGGGCATGCATGTGGCCTTCTAGATTTCCAGAACTATGTGGGGGTCTTTTCAAAGCCATATTCCCTAGAGCTCCTCATTTCCAAGTCTTTCTACCCTCACCTTTTGGCCACTCTATTGTGATTTGTTTTCCACTACCTCATGTATCAGTGACTAAAACATTTGCCTGGAAAGGTTTTCAACAAATGGGCCCCAGATAGCAGTTTTATCATGAGGCCAGAAATCCAAACCTTTCGAGCCTGTCTTCCAGGGACCCTCCAGGCAGATCAAATAACGGCAATTCTTTGCAAATAAGGCCTAGTCTTTCCCCTTGGTTCATGACCCAGGGATGTTACTTTAAAGGCTAACCCTCCTGAGGCCATTGGGGATGGTCTAGGGTAAGTTGAAATGCTGCTTATGGAGATTCCAGCATTTTTCTGGAACAAGTGCCCCCAGGTTACTGCATGGATTTGCATAGATTCCAGTGTTCCAAGGAGCTTATTCTGCCTGGTTTTTTTTTGGTTGTTGTTGTTGTTTCATTGATTTTTTATGCAGATGTGGATTTTTGGAGGTCCTTACACTGACAGTTGTTCTCATCACTCATGAGTGAGTTTCTTAAGATCAAGTTCTGTATTTCATTTATCTACCTGCCAAGCAAACTTTTGGTCACAGGATAGATGTTTGCTACATATTTGTTGCATGGGATGCGTGGATCAGTAGGAATTGAAAATGGACACATTTGAGAAGCTTGGCCAAGACTGAAAGTAGGTATGTGGTGCCTGGAGTGGGGATAGTTTGAAGGAGTCAGTTTTGTTTTTTTTTTTATTGAACACATTTTTAGGATGTGGTGAGGAAACCGCTGGAGTGGGAACATTAAGAATTCTCTGTTACTACTTGCTGTGTTCACCATCTTTGTTTTGGACAATGGTGTGACTCTGGCCCTAAGTCAGCCCGTGGTTCCCTTTCACATCTGTCTGCTCAGTGTCTCTACGGTAGATGTTTATGGGTAAATAGATTCTTTTTTACAGTGCTTTTTTGAGACAAAATTCACATACCACAGAATTTTACTTGTTCTAAGTATATAGCCCCAGCGATTTTTAGTGTGTTTATAGAGTTGTGCAACTGTCACCACTGTTACCCAATTTTAGAACATTTCCAGTACCTTAGAAGGGTCTCTAATGGCCATGTACAGTCCTCCCCACCCCTCACCCTTAGTGTCTGGCAAGCATGGGTTCACTTTCTGTGCTCATGGACTTTAGGTTTTGTGCTCACTGAGGGAGCGTGGATCCATGTTCCCTCTCAGGCAGAGCTGAGACCCCCTCCACCCTGTGTGTTCTCACCACAAGCCAGGTTAGCTGGGAAACCTCAGTGGGCTCTTCTCTCTCTTTTTTTTTTAAGATTTTATTTATTTATTTGACAGAGATCACAAGTAGGCAGAGAGGCAGGCGGGGAGGGGGAGCAGGATCCCTGCTGAGCAGAGAACCCGATGCGGGGCTCAATCCCAGGACCCTGGGATCATGACCTGAGCTGAAGGCAGAGGCTTTAACCCACTGAACCACCCAGGCTCTTCTTGACAAGGATGCCTTTTAGAATAAAGCCCACTGAACTAAGGCAACCCAAAATATGTCATAAATTAGCTTATCGCGGGGTGCCTGGGTGACTCAGGTAAGTGTCCAACTCATCATTTCAGCTCAGGTCATGATGTCGGGGTCGTGAGATGGAATCCTGCATTGGCTGTGTTGGGCGTGGAACCTGCTTAAGATTCTCTCTTTCCCTCTGCCCTCTCCCTGCTTTCCACCCCTCTCCCCCTGCTTACACTCATTCTCTCTCTCCCTAAAAAAAAGAAAAAAATATATTATCTCGTCTCCTCCTACAGAGGCACTAGCTATGGAGTATTCTTGGGAAAACTGAAAAACAGCCCTTCAGATTACTTGTCTGTAGGCTAATGCTAGTTCCACAATTTCTTGTGGAATCCTGATTGAGAGAGCTTTAATGAGAAAGCATGGGGGACAGGATCAGGCCTTCGGAGACTTCTGAACCAGTCATTATTTTAACAGGTGATTACAAGCCGCCTCTCCACGCCCAGGTACTCCGCGTCAGGTACTGTGTGGAGCTAAGGGTGCAGGATTCCTACCCTGGAGGAGCCCATAGCCTTGCAGGGTTGGTGAAGACGGGCTTGCCCATGACATTGTCCGACAGGAAAGTAGCAGATCTGCAGGTGGCAGGAGAGCTCTCCTTGGATGGCTCACTGGGAGGAGAGCTCTGTGGTCCTAGAAGATTAAGCAAGCTGGGCGGTAGCAGGCAGACATTGTCCCAATCTGTACTTTTCTGGGGAAGAATGTTTTAAATTTCTCCCAGCATATTTATTCGTGAAAGCCAAGGATCGGCATTTTATTAGGTGGGGTACGTAGTGAGCTGGAAGGTGTCTCATCTTCAGTGGTGTGGTCTTGCTCAGGAAGTGGAACTCCAGATGGTTTTGGACTCCTTGGTGAACCACCAGAAATACCAATTCACTTAATGAAACATACAAGTTAGGAATGTGTATTTGCATACTGTGAAGTAATCTCAAGCACATGTGAGAACACATTATGAAATACCAGCAAGGGGTCCCATGGAACGTCCTGCTGTGTCTGGTTTTTCTAACCGTCATTTGCTATTCATTCATTCATTTTCTACCAGCTCATGTTGGATAATTGGTACCAGGTTGCAGACTTTAGGAAGAATCTAGGGTAAAAAGTCCAAATTGGGAAAATTCTATCCAGCATTTGTGTATGCATACGAAGGGGCAGAAAATTGTCACCATTTGGTTTTAGCAGTAGGATACCTCGTTCAGGGCAGGGAGGGGGGCAGGGTTTGAGAGCCACTCACTACAGGTCGCTGCGGAGGACTGTGTGGGAGTTCTCAAATGGCAGAAGCCCTTCTTTATCAATACTGCCTGCTGGCCATTCCTGATCCTTTTCCGTGGGGAGCTGCATCCCAGCCCCTCGCTGCCTCACTCTGTGATGGGGAAACGGGGGGAACCCAGTCAGCGAAGAGTTCTAGACCCAGTTGGTGCAGTTACCGGTGACCGAGATCTCTTTTGCTTTATTTTCCTTATCGGTAAGATAGAAACGATAATACTCCCTTGCTGATGTCTCAGTTTTTTTCCCCATGAAAATCAAGAAATAAATATGGTAAATATAAAGAATAATTAATTGTTTTGCTTGGGAACTGTGTATTCATGATTCACTTTCTCCCTGGATGGATTCCCGACGGCTGCCTCCATGAGGGTCCCCAGCGGCCCCACCTTGTGGGATTCATGCCCCGTGTGTCAGCCTCTCACAGTTGGACTGTCCTGTGTGTCCAGAGTGTGGGAGGGTGGTGCCATGCCACTCGAGATGAGGCTGTACGAGGCACCAGCATGGCTCTGTCCTGCTCGCTCACTCTGAGAAGCCGGCTGGCATGTTGCTGTCAGCTGTCCCGTGGAGCTTCCTACCTGCTGAGGCCTCTGGCCAGCAGCCATCTGACTGATGTCGAAGTGGCTACTCCTGAGGAGTGGATGTTGCCGCCCTTCATGGCTTCAGATGGCCGCAGCCCTGGTCACTGCTTTGCTGGAATCTACAGAGATCCGAGGCCAGAGAGACCCGGCTGCGTCGTTCCAAGCCTCCTGACTCTCAGAGACCACCTCACGGGTTACGCATCCTTGCTGGTTTCCTGCTCCATTCTGGGGTAACCTGTCATGCAGCATTAGGTAACGAATACCTTCCTCAAATAGAAAAATGTCTGGATTTGCCGACAGAACCCGTGCTGGTCACGTGGAGGGACTCAGCTCAGCCAACACTAGAAAACAAAAGTGAAAGCGAAGGACGGAATGGCCGGAAGGTAGAACGTAGACGTGCTCATGAAGGTTTGTTCCCCGCGGAGGCCATCTGCCCTGCACAAGTGCCCAGAACGATGCTGTAGGTACCTCCTCACCAGCTCCCGTGACCCGCCAGTGATGTGTTTCCAGGCCTGACAGCCAGGGCTGTGGTCCCAGAGCAGCCTGCCAGAGGCTGTCCTGCACGGCGCGGCCCTGCAGGCAACCCTCCAGTCATGGCAGCCTCTGGGGGGAAACCAGGCGCCCACACATGTCCCATCTTCCCAGACAGGCTCCCTCCACGCCTCCCTGTGTCTGTGCAGGCTCTTTGTCCTTCCCTCACCCGGCTCTGGTGGCTGCCCAGCCGGCCCCGAGGGGCTGACAAACAGGCGGCTGTCCCAGGGCTTGTGGCTGCTGCCGCTGGCCCAGGCAGCTGTCTTCATGTTGCTGTGGGACGTGCGGCCGGCACAAAGCAGATACAAAGGCAGGACGGCAGAAGGGACACATGCTGAGCCCATGAGAGCAGATGAGGATGCTTGTCGGTCCTCGTCGCCTCCGGCCTCCTGGCGTGCCCATCCCACGGACATCAGAGCCTCTCATCCGGGAGCGCCCGCGACGGGAGTTGGCGGGTGAGGGCCCCACTTGAGCTGCTGCCACCGGGGGTCCTGTCTGTGGGGCCACGACCAGCACCACGCTGCACATGGGGCTCGGGGAGAGGTAGTCCAGTCTGGCTGTCGCCACCCTGAAAAGCCACCACAGCTGCCCCCAAACAGGTGCACCACTCAGGCCTGGATGGATCGAACCCACTAAAGAACCACTTGGTTGTTACTTGTACTTCGAGACCAGTAGTGGAAGGTTTGGTGTCGGCCCTCTTCTCTGTCAGAAAAAATTATGGAGGATCCTACAGATTTTTGTTTTTGCAGGTTATGGCTATAGATATTCATCATCCTAAAGATTAAGGAAATTGAAAACTATTTATTTATAAATAAGACTAATAAACCATTACAGGCTAGTATCAATCACATCTTTTAAAAAAATAACTGTATTTTCCAAAATTAAAAATATTTGATGAGAAGAGGGACACTGTTTTACATTTTCAGATATCTCTAATGCCTACCTATTAAGGTTCTTTAATAACTATTAAGATTCCCATTCTGCCTTCAGTCTGCTATAATATCACTCACCCTGTGACCTTGGGAGAGTTCCACTGAACACAAAAGAGAAGAGAGAAAAAGGCAAATAGTCTCTCAGTGTTAATATGAGGAAAGCTTTGATTTCATGGAGTCCTTGGAAGGGGGCACCGCAGGATCTGTGTGCAGAACTCGGCCCTGGAGCTGTGAGGACGGATTCAGAGCGGGCCAGCTCAACAAGGAACCTCACCAGCTTCTAGGGCCTCTTTCAACACATTCCCCAGATTGTCCACGTGGCCAGAGGAGTCCTAGGTGGGCAAAGTGACCTCGTTGTGGGCACTTACAGATTTCGACAATTTCCACACCCCAGCCCTCCCCTGCCGTGTTGCTGGGAGGACCCCAATCCCATCACTACACCGGCTGCCTGATTATCACGGAGGTTTCCACGTGCCTCCGCATATTTCACAGGCTATTTCTTTTTGAATTTATTATAAAGCAACACTTTTCTCCCAGGAAATATGAACGTATTTATCAAGAAGCTCACTGCTGCTCAAAATGGTGATGTAAATTCCTATAACATCCTTTTTACAAAACAAAACCTTTATTTGGGAAAAGAATTCTCTAAAAGAGCCACAGTTTCTTTTCACTCTGGTCCCCAACCCAATTTTTAGAAATATTTTGGAAAGGTGCTAATTTGTGATACCAACTGCTCAGACATTATCTGGACATAGGCACATTGTCACAGTCATTGCTCTGAAACTTTGTGGAATGAAGATAATAGCACGGCTAGTTTTTCTTAAAGTCATGTGTCCAAATGCAACATGATTTTTTTTGCCACGTGATTTCTTTTAAGTTATAAACACATTCTGTATCATGTCTTTTTGTGATTCTAAAACTGATGCCTATTTCTTGTACCCAAACTGGATAATGCAGGATATGAAAAGTCACCTGTAAACTTACTACACAAATACAACATTGTAGTGAATGTCCTCCCCGTCATTTTTTCTAAGCCTTTATATGCTTATGGTATCATGCATGCATTTACATCTGTAGCACTTTCAAGCAAAATGGAGTGTTAATTCAATGTCTTGATAAACCTCAGGCATCCATTCTGAGTGTCGCAGTGAGCTGAAATGTCCCCTTGCCCACCAGGTCTTCCTAGTAGGGAGGAGGAGGCACCTGGACACAAAATAGCTTTGAGTCCCCATAGTCCGTGAAGGGCATGGGGTGACGTGAAGTGTGGGACATCAGGCGTTGTGGATTCTCAGTGCAGGGAGGAGAGACCTGTGCCACTTCAGCTGTTCACAGGGGGACGGCAGGGCTGGTCACCCAGCCTCAGAGAGGTGGTGGGTCTCAGAGGGCAGGAGTGGACTGGAAGGAGGGTCAGACAGAGGGAGCAGCCTGGCATGCATATGGGTGGTGTGTGTAGTATGTATTTGTGTTATGTGGTATGCAGTGTATAGTGTGTGTGTGTGTGTGGTGTTTACTGTGTATAAATAGTGTATGTGCATGTATGTGGTATGTAGTATGTGTGGGCGCGTGTGTGGCATAGCATGTAGCGCATGCATGTAGTACGTGCATGCATGTGGTATGTAGTATGTGTAGTGTGCCGTGTAGTGTGTGTAGTGTGTCATGTGTGGTGTGTGACATGTAGTGTGTACATGGTATGTAGTGTGTGTGCACGCATGTGGTGTGGTGTGTAGTGCATGCATGTAGTGTGTGTATGCATGTGGTATGTACTGTGTGTAGTGTGTTGGGTGTGGTTTTGTGTGGTATGTAGTGTGTGTGGTATGTAGTGTGTATAGTGTGTCATATGTGGTATGTAGTATGTAGTGTGCATGTATGTGTGCATGTACGTGGTATGTAGTGTGCACACGCACATGTGTGGTGTGTCATGTAGTGTATGCATGTAGCATGGACATGCATGTGGTATGTAGTGTGCATGTGGTATGTAGTGTGTGTAGTGTGTTGGGTGTGTGGTGTGTATATACTGTGTGTGCATGTAGTGGTATGTAGTGTCAGGTGTGGTGGTATATGGTGTGCATGTATGTGGCATGCAGTGTATTGTGTGGCATATGGTGTATGTGGTGTGTGGTATGTTGTGTGTGTGTGTAGTGTGTGTGTATGTGGTGTGTGTGTGTAGTGGGTGTACTGTGGAATGGCTCACATGACCATGTAGGAGGTTGGGAAGTCCCCTGACCTGCATGGGCATGCTGGAGACCCGGGAGCTGGGGCTGTGTGTCTGAGCCTGGACTCCAAGAGCCAGAGCCCAGAGATGCACATGCTGGTCTGGTGACAGGAGAAGACTGTCCCCACTCAGCAGCCAGCACAGGGGAGTTACTCCCCTTTCTGCCCTACCAGGCCTCCATGGAGGCTTTACTCAGGGTTCAGATTCAGGTGTGAATTACCCAGAATTCTGTTTAACCACATACTGGGCCCCTGAGATCCAGGCCAGTTGACACATAAGACTAGCCATCACACCCCAATAGTGAGACAGAGCCACTAGCCTGGAAGCCAGAGGTTGTCCTTGTCTGCGGCTCCTGGAGAGCCCCTGTCCTGGTCTAGAACTGGTATAAGGGAGCCTGAGCCCACGTGGGGGTAGGAGGAGCACCATGTGGAGAAGCACCACAAGGAGGAGGAGCACCAGGTGGGGGGAGGAGGAGAACCAAGATGAGGAGGAGCACCAGGTGGGGGGAGGAGAACCACGAGGAGGAGGAGCAACATCTGGAGAAGAACCAGGAGGAGGAGGAGCACCACCTGGAGGAGCACCACCATGTGGACTGGCACCTGGAGTGGAGACAGGCTGAGGAGGACAGTCCCAGCTCCCTGTGCCTCCAGATCAAATCCAAACTTCTTCCTGGAGCTCCCCCCACTCAGCAACTCCACTGGCCACATCTTCTTATCTTTTCATTTGTCAGTGGACAAACAAATTTGGTTTCTGTATCTTGGATTGTGAATAATGCGGCAATGAACATGGGAATGCAAATATCTCTTCTAGATCCTATTTTCATTTCTGTGGATATGTATGCAGAATGGCATTGCTGGATCCTATCCTACTTCCATTTTTCACTTTTTGAGAAGCCTCCATACTGTTCTCCAGAGTGGCTGGACCAGTTTGCATTCCCTCCAACAGCATATGAGGATTCCCCTTTCTCCACATCCTCACCAACACCTGTTGTTTCTTGTCTTTTTGATGATGGCTGTTCTGACAGGTGTGATATTTCACTGTGGCTTTGATTTGCATTTCTGTGAAGCTGAGTGATGGTGAACATCATTTCATGTGTTTGTTGACCATCTGTACATCTTCTGTGGAAAAAATGACTATTCAGTACCTGTTTTAAATGGGAGATGATATATATGTAGATTATATATGTATTATATATTATATATATGTATACACACACATATAGCAAAAATATATATTTTGGTATTGAGTTATATGAATTTTTAAAATATTTCAGATATTAATCCCTTGTTGGATATATGATTTGCAAATATCTTCTCCCATTCAGTGAGTTGCATTTTCATCTTGTTGAGAGTTTCCTTTGCTGTGCAGAGCTTTAAAATTTTGCTTATTTTTATGTTCCTTTTGTATTTGGTGTCAAATCCAAAAAGTCATTTTCAAGAATTCCCCCCCCCCCCGTATTTTCTTCTAGGACTTTTTATGGTGTTAGTCTTATGTTCAAATATTTAATCCATTTTACTGGATTTTTTTAACATATGATATAAATAGGGGTCTCATTCATTTGCATGTGGCTGTCCAGTTTCCCGAATACTATTTGCCAAAGAGACTGTCTTCCCCTCCTGTATATTTTGTCTCCTGTGTCATAGATTATTTGGCCGTATAGCATAGATGTGTTTCTGGGCTCTCGATTCTGTTCCATTGGTCTGTGTTTGTTTTTATGCCAATACTAAACCGTTTCAATTTCAATGACTTCAGCTTTGTGATATGGTTTGGAATCAGGCAGTGTGATGCGTTGCTCTTCTTTCTCGAGATGGCCTAGGCTATTTGGCGGCTTTTGTGCTTCCATACCATTCGTAGGCATCTCAGTCCTTATCCCGTGAGAAATAGTAATCCTTAAAGCAAGGATTGTTTTAAGCAACTCAGATTTTCAGGAAAAATCACTCTGGCTTCAAGGTGGAGAAGAGCCCAGTGGGGCTTCGGAAAGGGAGTCAGGATACTGGGATACGTTTCTGTGTGAGAGGTGAGCCTGGTTTGTGCTGGGGTCAGAGAGCGTGGGGGAGAGGTGGCTGCCCTGAGCTGCTCGATATACATGGAGTCTGCACCCTGTTAGACCAATCACCAAGTTCATGTACGTCTGTCTCTCAGGGGAGTATTGTTTTCACAGACCGAATACATTTCTTATTGATGTGTTCATAAATAGAGTTTCTTCTCAGAATTCTGAGCGTTGCACACAGTGCCCTAGAAGGGAGGTTATTTATTAACTTGCTCCTGGCAAGGGTGTTAGCCGCTCTCTCCTGCCCAAGAATTCCCCTGAAACATGCAGGAATGAGAGCCCTAGCTCTGAGGCTCTGTTCAGTAGCTCTGGAATCAGCCTGAGGAGCTTTTCAAACAGGCCCCTCTGGACCCAACCCCCAGCATTTCTGATTTGGCAAGTGTAGGGGAGAGCCTGAGATTTCTCCTCTGTCAAGTCCCAGGGGCCATGGTGGGAGAAGCATGAATTAGAGGACGTGGAGCCAAGAGGTAGACTTGTGGATGTGGCGCAAAGCACGGCCCACGCTGGTGCTGTGAGTCGGGCGCGTGTCTCACAGGGCCGTGCCCTGCTCTCCTCACCTGGGTCTCAGTGAGGAGTGGAATGAAGAATGTCCATGAAGCACCAGGACAGGCACACAGTGAATGCAGATATGTTTCTGTGAGCAAGGAAATGCATCTTCCATTCCTGGAATCCACCACAATTCCTAGGGCGGAGTGGGACAGATAGCACTTCTAGTTCATTCCTGGAAAACGCTAGTCAGATTCACAGCGGAGCTGCCCCGTCCGAGCCTGGGAGGGACCCCCCAGCTCTGCTCCTCCTCCACCTCCTCAGTTTTGGTAAATTCCTGGAGGCACTGTGCACTGGGTAGTTGTCCCCCTCTCCCTGCCCTGCTGCTCCCCACCACCTTGGCACCATGCCTGTCCCCAGCCAGGGTGGCATGCTGGGGACCTGCAGTTCTAGGGGGCAGAGTGCCGACAAACCCGCGTCCGTCACTGACTGCTCTAGGAGTTTCCCCAGGTTGCACAAGGCATGGGATTTCCGAAATGGAGGGAAGATCCATGTCTGCTGGCAGCTGGTGACCTCAGAGACAGTCATGATGTGTCAGAACAAGGTGTGGGGAGGAGGCAACCCATGGGAGACCCCACCATCCGAGTGTTGGGTCCCCCCAGATTCCTTAGCAATAAACAATGCGTAGCTCATCCACACGTTCCACTTCTGAAATGTCCACGGATAAAGGTACGAGTGATCTTTGCCTGGAGCTTGCACCTGGGAGTCCAGTAGTTTCCCAGAGTAACCCAAGGGATTGGAAGGTAGTGAAAATGGAAACAGAAGGCAAGTCTGCTTCTACCTGATCCACACATTGGTCAACCTGTAGGAGCGGGTTAAGTCTGAGGAGGTAAGACACAGTCAGTCCAGGCCCCCAAAGAATGCTGAAACCCAGGCTGGAGGCCATGGGAGAGAAAGTGGGTTCAATAATCAGGAGGTCTTCTTGACCTTGAGCTTGAGCCTCGGGCAGGGCAAACATGTACCTTGACCCTGTCCTCTCTTTGGGTGATGTCCAAACATCACAGATCCTCTCTGGAGTGACCCTCAGCACACAATGGCCAACATTTGCCGAGTTCACACAGCAGCAGCATCTTTAAAGCGTGGCAGGGGTCTGATCTGGAGGAGTTGTGAGTCTTGTGTTTGGGGGTGTGCTGAGGCTGGTCCAGCAACAATTCACCTCAACTCCAGAAGAGAAGCCCCTGGGAATTTACACGTTTGTTCATGTCTCCGTGTCGTGAGCCAGTCTGGGGGATGTCCCAGCCCAGGAAATGAGTATGTTGTGTGCACAGATAAATGGGGTTCGTGGTCACTGATGGACCCACAGACTGGAGCTTCTGGGTGGGGGGACTGACCCAGGATTTTCCTGGGAGCACAAGGATGCAGCATGAGCACCCATGGGACTGCAGGTGGTCACAGGGCATCCTGGACTTTGATGCCTGCCCAGGGGACAGTCCCTCTTCTGGTCATCTCTGGCTATGGTTCATTTGTGTCCCAACGGGCCATTCAGCTAGCAAACATTCACTGAACAGCCACTCTGAGCCAGAAGTGTGTAAGTGCACAGAACATCTCTGTGAGCAAAAAAGCAAAGATGCCTACCCTCTCACGGGGACACGGGTAGTTATGATAAATGCAAGAATACAGATCACCATCCCGTGCCATCAGGTTGTTCTGGATGCCAAGGTGGGAAAGAGTGGGGCGGGACTCTCTGGGTAGAACGTGGGCAGCTGGGCAGGACGCACCACCAGGGGGCAGCCTCCTCCCAGACAGACCATGCTCCACCTCTGGGTGCTGGTTCCTAGTGCTGGGCTGGGGCATTTTGCCAAGGCTGGAGCCCAAGCTTGGTGTCTGTCCTGATATGTGTGTGTGTGTGTCGGGGGGGACACCAGAGGGCCCTAGAAAGGGGAGTAGGAAGTGCAGACTCCTGCTTGACCGCCTGCCCCAGCCCTCAACAAGCAGCTCCCCAGCCTGGGATCCTGGATCCGAGGGCGACCCTGGGTGGGGCAGGCAAACCCACCTTCAAAGCCTAGCCTGTCCTTGGAAAGTGGGAGCCAGAAATAAGCAACCGCTCTCTTACAAGTTTTTAAAACCACATCATCAGCTGCTCTTTCAAACTCCCCAAAGTTTGGGTAGTTAATAACAGCAACGTTAAGCATATTTAAACACATTTGGATACAGTTGAAGATCTGGAATCAAACTTTAAAAGTTAAGTAACTTTGAAATGAAGTAAAAGTGGGAACAATCAGGGAGGCTCTTGTTGAGAAAAGTAGGTCCCCTGGCTGGAATGATGCTGGACATTTTGCCACCAAGAACGTTTCAAAGGAGGCAATAAGCAATGAGTTCCATTGATGGGCATTTAAATAAGACACAGGCAAGGTTAATTGTTCCCATTCAATGTCATTTCTCGTCCACGCCTGGCAAATGCCTTCCCTCGAAATCTTCTTTTTCTGGTGGTGGTTGCCTTTCCTCTGCATGGCCCGGGCACCTCAACAGGACAGAGTTGCTTCTCCGTCCTATCAATCCTCAAAGGGTGTTGATTGTTAACTTCCTGAGTCGGCTTTCTGTGCAACCCTATTTTCTGTAGCACACAAAGCAGTGCTAATTTTAAACGTTTGCAGAGTTGTTTCTCGAAGGAGAAACATGCTGGAAAGAAAATGAAAGTTTCATGGAGTGAGATCACAGCAGCAACTGGGGTCTCGCGCAGCAGAAGTGTTATCTTATCCAGAACAGTCCCCGGACGTCCCACTACACAGAGGTGTCTGCATAAGTTTGGTGTGCTCTGGGGAGAGGGGGGTTTCTGAGGAATCAGCACAATGGGAACTTGCTGTTGTCTCGTAAACCCAATGTCATCGTAAACCTGATGGGAAGTTACGTGCGCGTGCACAAACACACACATGTATTTAAATCTGTGCATTAATGGATCACATCATAATGGTGCTTTTCAAACTTTTCCTTTTTGTTCTTTGCTTGTCGTTTCCGCTCGTCCCTTCTGAGACACATCCCTGCATCCTGCACGGGTGTGGCAACTGTGCGTGGCTGGCGGCTCTCAGCGTGTGCCTGCTGGTGCTCAGGGGGTGCTCCTGGCGCGGGGGCTTACCCTCATGCTGGAACACAGAGGACAGGGCCGTGCTACATTGTTCTGAAAGCAGAATAGCAAAATTCTCTGTTCTTCTTAGTCTTCTGTGAACCTGAATTTATTGGGTTCCCCCCTTAAAAAGCATTTAATTGAGCTCCACCTTTGGTCACTCTGAATAATGCTTCAGTAAGTACTGGTGTCCTTGCATTTTAAAAAACACTGTATTTTTTTTTAAAGAGCAGTTTTAAGTTTACAGCAAAATGAAGGAGAAAGTACAGGGATTTCCCATTTACCTCCTGGCCACCCACAGCACCCACCACCAACATCCCCACCAGATGGTGCATTTGTCACACTGAATGGATCTGCGTGGAGGCGTTGTCATCTCCCAGGTACATGGCTCACATCAAGGTCATGCTTGCTGGTGTGCGTTCTGTGGGTTGGGACACACGTATAGTAACATGTACCTGGCCCTACAGCATCATACAGCATGGACTCAGTGCCCCACCTGCTCATCCCTCCCTCTCCCCAGCTCCTGGCAACCGCCGATCTGTCTGCTGACTCCAGGGTTTTGCCTTCTCCCGAATGTCAGAGCACTGAAATCATAGACGTCCTTGTGTTTTTATTTCTATGGGGTAAATGAAAGGGGGATGTAGAAGTTTCCGTTTTCAATTTTCAGTTGCTCTTTGCTCATCTTTATCCACTATAGATGCTGGAAAGGTAAAAACCTACCCAGAAAAGCTTCGCGGCTGGAATGGCCAATAGACTGAGTCAACGGAGGGGAGGGGGCCTTTGCTGAGGCTCTTCTGATACTACCTTCTTCCTGCCTGAAATGCAGTTGGTGCTGAGCCCGGCGTAGAGTCAGGAGAAAGGGAGCTGGCTCTGTAAGTCAGCTGTCAGCTCATCGAGTGTTGGTCGGACACCTCCTGTGTTCTGTGGGAGGCCTGAAGGACATAGAGACACAGACACGGATGGAGATGCTTGAGAAAGAAGGGACGTGCGTGAATGGTTTGGAGGATGGTGCCAGGTGCCACGAGGCTGTGATACAGCAGAGTGACCGTGGTCTCCGTCCAGCGGTGCTCACACAGGCCTACCGAGGACCTGGAATGGGAAGGGGGGAGCTTTCCAGGCACAAAGAGCACTGTGGGAGGTGGGCAGGAGCTGGGCCTGTTTCTGGGAACGGAGGGAAGCCAGCATGGCTGATGGCCAGCGCTGGAGACACAGGAGGGGCTGGGTCAGATGTGGCCTTGCTGCTCCTTCAAGGCTTTGAACTTGGGGGTGAGGAATGGATGTTCGAGTTAATAGTTTCCTGATGTAGCTTCCCCCATCTTTAAGTTTATTGTAAAACAATGCAGTGATGATGATCACTTCACCTACTTTTTTCCAGATTTGCCTGACAATCATTTTAGAATAAATTCTGGAAACGACTCAAAACAGATGCCTATTAAAGTTTCGCCATGTGTTCCCAAGCTGCCACCTCCAGCTGCGGTGGGGCAGATACTCCCCCAGTGGCGAGGCATTGCCTGGACCCCATCGACCCCACACTGCTGGTCTCTCAAGCACCCCCAGTCCAATGGGTGGCAAATAAAGTTTTCATGATTTCTTGCACTCCTTTTACTGGGTGTATGGCTCAATCTCTGTGATGCTACAACATCACGAAACCCCTGTTTCTCTTTAGAAGTTTATACTTTCCTAAAATGAGCTGTGGACTTGAATAATAGGGATAGAGAATGGATTTAGGCTTTCTGTCTTTTAAAAACATTGCTTCCTCTAGTCACCCCATGAATCGCTCCTCTCTGCAGATGCAAGATCCCCTTGGAGTGCTCTAGTCCTGCGTTCAATGGGGACCTAGTGATGACACTGAAGAGGGCCAGTCGGGAAGGTGTCTTGAGACATGAGCCACGTGGCCGTTGGTCTCCTCGTAGGGGTACAGTGATGAGCAGAGGACGTGTGGAGAGACCCTGGCATGACACTCTCACTTTAAGAATGTTTCCACCAAGGGGCGCCTGGGTGGCTCAGTGGGTTAAAGCCTCTGCCTTTGGCTCAGGTCATTGATCCCAGGGTCCTGGGATCGAGTCCCGCACCGAGCTCTCTGCACTGCGGGGAACCTGCTTTCTCCTCTGCCTCTCTGCCTACTTGTGATCCCTGCCTGTCAAATAAATAAATAAAATCTTAAAAAAAAAAGAAAAAAGAAAAAAAAAAGAATGTTTCCACCTAAAGCTGCTGTTTCCCTCCCACTATTTGTTTTCGAGATATTTCCGTGGGATCTATAAGCCAGTGAGCCAGTAGGCCTCAGTACACGTTGTACTGTGGCACTGTGTTTTGAAAAGACAGTCATGTCATCAGCACAAGCAAGATGAAATAACAGGTGTGGGAGAATATAACTCCTTATAAATTCCGTGCATCTTCGCGTGGTGTGGGGGAAGGTGAAGGCAGAACTGCGTCGTCCGCCGTACTGTGGGCGCTTCCCTGGTGCCGGGCGCTGTGGGGTTGGCACCCCAGCACAGGTTCCCTCCCTGCAGGAATTCCCTAGCACCCCCTGAGGTGGACCATGCACTTTACCCTGTAGAAACCGGTCATAAACCTGGAAACTGGGAAACACTAATACGAATGCCCAGACAAGCCAGAGCTCTGATGCCTTGGGTATTTTTGATTCCCCTGTCCAGGTGCTCACAGCCATCTGAAGTACCAAGTGGTTAGTACAAACCCAAACCTTCGGGGTATACATATACCAACCAACAGCAGCAGGAGAAATAAGCAAGGTTTTTGAGAAAAATTCATTCCTTTTTCTCAAGAAGAGTGCTTCTGTTCTTTTGAGGGTTTCCGGAAAAACCATTGCCCCCGAAACAGTGTTCTTCAAATATTGAAATGAACGCTGATTGGATTGCATGGGATTTCCATGTAGGAGGAACTTGGGGCCCATAAAGAATGTTTGTGCATGGTGAGTCCCACAGGCTCATGACCAAGGGCTCAGGAAACACTTCACCCTCCATGCTCTGAGCACCGAAAGGCATGCATAGGAGGACCACATCTGCACACGGGAGCTACTCACTGCATTGATTTCTCCTGGGCCTGTCAGTTTGCACATGGACCCAGGGAACTGATGAGGTTGTAGACGGATGAGTCTGGAAACATCCTCCGTGAAGCAGTTTCCTTTGGTTCCTTCGTTTGTGCTTTTAACGTGAATGAGGAAGTAGTCTGGCCACTGTGTTAGCCACACAAGGACCGAATATTCTTATTGTGGGGACCACCAGCGAGTGCAATTACATTTCCAAATACTTACCGTGACTTCACAGAAGCTACTTGTTCATTGGTGATCTTGGAAATACTTCTAATGCCTAGGGATAATAAGCTATCTCACCATGTGCTCCAGAAACTTAACTTTGCTGAAAATATGGGTTTTCAAAGACAAAAATACAGCGTACAAATTAAAAAATCATTTCTGGCTGGCTCCCGATGCCCATTCACTGAAAAGGAGAGTTCAGATTCTCTTGGTTCCATTTCATGGATATGGCAGCAAGTTAACCATGTAAATCAATCCACAGTAGTAGCTTTGCTTTGTTTCAGTTGTAGCAAAGAGGAGAATGTAAATCAGAATTCTCCTGAGAAGCAGAACTGATAGGGTATATATAAATATTTCTTCCTTATTTCTTCCCTCCCTTCCTTCCTTCATTTATTGTTTATGAAGAATTGACTTGTGTGATTATGGAAACTAAGTCAAAATCTACAGTAGAGGCCCAGC
>PISX010024980.1:0-27036 GCA_004024625.1 Mellivora capensis
CGGGGATGGAGGGTTGGTTAGGTGCATGGCTAGACCCCGGGGTAAGCCTTGGGAGGTCCTCATGTAGACCTGGCCTTGCAAAAGTGCAAAATGGTTTCAGGTGTTTAATGGTACCAGAGAAACCACAAGAAGCAAAAGTTAATATTTTTTTAAACAATCATCTTACTTTCCCCTTTTCTTTCTCCTTCACGTTTCCTGACTCTACCTTCCCTCTGTTTGTTACTTTATGACTGTCGCCAGAGTGAGCAGAGAGAAGTACAAGACACCAAGATAAACTTGAATTTCAATTAAATAGCTATTCTACAACTAAAATTATTGTTCTAGTATAAGCAGGAAGCAAATATGGACATACTTATATTTTTTTGTTGTTTATCTGAAATTCACATTTAACTGGGCATCCTGTATTTTATCTGGCAACTGTGTCTTTGTCTGTGAATCTGTATCCTTTTCTGTGTTTCTCATATACACAGGCATGTATGTGCACAGAGGTTTAGCTAGATAGAGATAACTCCCTCCCAGGCTTTCCTTATGTCTTTTTCCCCTGTAAACCCACCACATATACTCCCCACCTTCATTCCTAGGTGCAGGAGCGCTTACACATATTTTCCTTTCCACATTTTTTCATCCCTCCACATCCTCTCCCCTGTTATATTATCTCCCTTATCTAGCCTTAAGAACTGTATAATTTCCCTCTCCCTAAATAGTGGTCACACTTTTCCTTCTGTGTTAACATTTGGAGAAGTATAATACTTCTAAAAACCAGTGAAATAAGGTCATGATCAGCCTAGATATTCTGATTTGCTTTTTGTTGTTCTTGCTTATTCGTGTTGACTTTGCCTTGCTGAATCACTGGCTTCTCATATAAAAATGGATCATATCCTTGTACAGAACGGTGGTGGCTCATGATACGGATCATGTAGGAACCTCGGGGGCAGCATAAGATTTGAGGAATTTTTTTTTCTTTACTTCTGTTACATTTCATTAATAAATCTTAAAACCTCCCAGTCAATAGGCATATTGACTCTAATGTCTGGGGGGTTTTTTTGTTTTGTTTTTTGGGGGTTTTTTTTTGCAAATCATTATGCTAGGCTGTGTGATTCCTAAATCAGTGAAGCCCATTGGTCTTCACCCTTAGATAAGACACATGCAAAAGTAAGAATATGAAGGACTATGTATTCATTGCAGCAAAGGATAAGGAGTGTAGGTGGAGCCAGAACTGAGTGATGACTGACCTTCTTCATTAAGGGTTTGGGCTAACATGGCTGCCTTGCTCACCGGATGGAAGACAGAGCGGGAGCGCCCAGGGCACTCACTCCAGGAACTTCTGCTTCTTCTCATTTTGTACCCTGGGCACCTCCCTCCCTTCCCTTTTGTCCTGGCTCTGTAACATAGTACAATTTGACTTTGCTCCCTCATAATCCAGCACTTCAGAAGCTCAACCAAAGTGTTTCTCTTTCAAAAAGGATTATGGCACCGTTTTTTCCAATTTGAGAAAAATAGAAGTAAATGAGTTTATTTTTCTTGATTTTTATTTCACCATGTTCTACCTCATTCCACAAAAAAGTTGACACCACCATTATTTAAAATTCTGCCTCCACGAACTTTTCTTAAACCCTTGTCATAGTAGGTGACATCTATGGTTTGTTTATTTTTCTTTTCTGGTTGAACAGTTGTCTAATTTACTTGTTAACAAAAAAATTCAAGAGCTCTGTGCAGGCATCCACCAAGGCACTCCTAAAACCCTTTCCAGACCTCCATCCTGGGGACCAGCTGGCGTTGATGGTATTTGGAATTTCACCACTCCTTGACCTCGCCCCTTCCCCATGACCTTGATGCCTAGAATCCTTTAATATTATGATTTTTCCTTAAAAATCATTCCATTTAAACATTGGAATCTGAAATGTATCTGTGTAGTATGTGGTTTATTTTTAACTGACTTTATTTTTTAAAGTAGTTTTAAGTTCAGAATGAAACTGAGTGGAAAGTACAGAGAATTCCCTTATACCTTCTGTCCTTGCACATGCACAGCCTCCCTGATGTAACAGCAGATTTTTAATCAAGACTTAAATTCTGGGTTTTGTTAAAGATTCATCATCTTTAAAACTATCTCTTAGAAGGCATGGCTACTTAAAATGAACAGAATAACCAAAGATTAGTAGCATTTCTTTAAATGTGATTTTTTAAAAATGTTCATGTATTAATATTTTACAGGGTCTTACATATTTTCTGCCTGTATAAGAATTTTTGGTTGCTAAAATGGAATTAAATGTGCTAGAGATCAGAGTCGTAGTGGGCAAATCAAAGGCATTTATTTGATGTTTGTTGACTATATGGGTATGTAGTTCCTTAGTAGTCCTTTGACTTCCAGACACTTTGTCATCTGAACAGTCCTTGGCCTGGGAGCCAGTAGGTTGGTGGTCTTTAAATGGCTTTTCCTCAATCCGGGGTGTAGCCCCTTCCTTAAAGTGCAGGGTTGACTTCCCCAAGATGCCAAGGAGGCCGAGATCCGTCAGTGCGAAGGAAGGACGGCGGTTGGAGATCTATCTCAGCTTGCAGGAGCAATTGCTGCCACAGCCTACATCATTCTGATTACATATGGCCTCCAAGAGGAGGCCTAATTTTAGGAGGTGTAAGACAAAAATACAGTTGAGAGAAGTGAACTAAAAATAGCCCTCCCCCTTTATTCTGTTACAATTCATTCTCTCAGATGCTAAGTCTGTTCAGTTTATGCAAAAGTCTTTCCCTGTCATAATTGCCATGAAGACTTTTGACAGTTATTAAGCAAAATGAAAGCCTACATCTCATTTCGATTCACTGCAGCTGTCATGACCTGCAATTTATTTCTGCTGTCCTCTAGAATTCCTGGCATTCTGTTAAACAGGTGCTACTGTATTTTTAAGGGAGGGATTGAGGTGGCCCCATTTTATTAAAAACATACAAGGAGTGTCACTAATAAGAATATGTTGTGTGAATCACATTTCATGTGCTCAAGTGGGGGCCTTCTGTGATTCTCATGAAAAAAAAAACTTCTGTGAAAAAAGAACTGATACCTAATTGTCACATTAAAGAACTAATTTTACTTTAGTGCACATTCGTGGTGTTTGGTATGTAGAAGACATTGTGCTGAGCACTAGAAGAGTTGACGGAGACATTATTTCTGCCTCATGGAACTTACTTGGGGAGGACAGATGTATGTCAAGACGTGAAACATAGAATCTCAGCAACGGGAGCCAGAATTCTTCCCGAGGCGAGACCTTTCTGGGGAACATATCCTGACAGACTGTGGAGGGGTTGACAGGGAGAGTGGGACTTGAAAGCAGGAATGAGTCAAAAAATAAGAATGGCTATACTGCACCACACAAAGCAAGGAGAAGGATTTGCTTCATGCCTAAGTAGCTGGGCACAGGGAAAAGAGAGTTCAGAAGGGAGATGGGGGAATGGGCCAGAACGCTGGTTTGAGGAAAGTGACTAAGGGGCTTCTGGGCCAGATGGAATCCTCCTGTGGTGTGACGAGCAAAGGCCATTCGAGGGCCAGGGATGCCCCAGTGCTCAGCGTGGAGGTGTTGTTGGCTCTTGGAATGGAAAGCCCTCCTGTTCTCCACCCACATTTCAATAAAGTCTCCTGTGCTCATGAATGGTTTGTGTAGGTGTTTAGGGGTTTCCCTGAGGGGCGTGGAGGAAAAAGGGAAAGGCTCCCAGAAGGCTGCGGCTTGTGTTTCTGAGACCATAAGGAGGAGAGCAGAACAGGATGTGTGAAAGAAGGAACATGGAAGCATATGTCCCATGAGACGTAACTTCCCCTGAGCTTGCAAAAAGCTTTGGGAGGCGTTGGGCATCAAGAAAGACTCTGAGCCAGTCTCCTCTCAATCTCCAGGGCTTAGGAACCCCCAAATGATATCTGCTTATCTAGGTTAAACTTCCAAAATGTGTGTCTATTGTACAATAAGTGGGTAAGAGTTCAAATTCTCTGTGGGAGGCTTCATAGCTAGGCCTTGGAAGATGAAATGTGACTTTGGTTGGCAGAATTGGAGGAGAAGAGCAGAACCTGCTGAGAGAATGCATGGGTACTGACACTGAGATGCCAAGGGCATGACCAGTACACGGAATGCGGGACCAGGAGGGTATAGACGGTATAGAAAACGTGTGGGATGGGAGGTGAAAACATGGAAGGTGGTCAAATTCTGGACAGCCTCGAACACCATGCCTAGTGAGTTTTGTCCGAATTCTGTGGTTGCCTCATCTGTATGTAAAGAAAATTGGAGAAACCACCTGAAAGTTTAACTAGAGAGTGGAGATTTCAGAAGCAAGAGGCCCATCAGGAGACCATTTAAATTTGTAGCCCTCAGACTTCCCACCTCCACCTGCACAGCTGAAGGTTGAACTCCTCGTGTTGCTAAGAATGGAGCCGTGGTTTAAGTGGTGTGGGATGGGAAGCAAAGAAGGAGCACAAAATGTGGTGGTGGACCCAGAAAGGGCAGCGGGAATTAGATGTATGTCCTGCTGATAATAGACAAATTTGACCAATGACAGAATATCAAGAGTGTAATATAGGGAGTTGTCATTGAGTCTGCATGACTCAAAGGGTAGTGCTGAGATCCACATCACGAGATCCATTTCACAGGAGTGCAGGTGTGAGCGTGTGTGTGAGCATGTGTGCACGCACGCACACGCTTGGGGAGGAAGTACATGATATGGAGAAAGAATGAGTTTGTTTTGGAGGTATTGAGTTTAAGGTGCCAGTGGAACCCTTGCATGGAGATGTTCTGCAGCAGAAACGTATGCCTGGGACTACAAACTCAGCACGTTCTGAAGTTACCTATGTTGCAAAGTGCCAGGAGGGCCCAGAGGTGGGTTGGAGTAGATCCTGGGTGTTTCTGCTCTCCTGTCACGTTTCTGAGTCTTATCCAGCTAGTAATATATGGAAGTATCTGGCTTCCCCTTCACTCTGTTCCTGCCCAGAGGAGACGCTCTGTGATTTTTTTTTTTTTTTTTTTTTTTTGCTGTTGAATGAGTGAGAGCACTAAGCCTCCTTTTGACAAAGCTAGAAGAACAAGAAGGATGTATACTTTTCTTGCAGATTATGGTGTGGAGATAATTTCCTATATTTACTTACATTTGGCTTTTCATCCATATACATATAAATGTAACAAATTTTTTCTCAATCAAAGGAATAGAACTTTACAAAAGAGGTTTAAAATATATATATATATAAGAAAGAAGATAGTGAATAGTGAAGACCAGATATTCTTAATTCTGCCTTCTTGACTAATTTCTCTTTTTTTCTTTTTCTTGACCTATTAGTGTCATATTTCTGCCATGTTCTGATTGTCATGTATTTATTTTAGATATTTTTTTTATTGTTTATTCATTTTAGATACTGTTCCCAAAAGAACAGCAACCTGAGGCTGTCTTTGTAGAAAGTCTTAGACCACAATGTTGTGCTTTAGAGTCAAGAAAGTCAAACAAATACAAATTGAATTCCTGGCATACAGCAGTCACTGGGTATAGGGTTTAAGTGGTGAAAAAGGAAGACATTCACACTTAGCCCTCAGGGTTGCTGGGAGGCACACATGTCAATAGAGAGAGCCTTGTAAGCTGTAGATGTGTGGAATTATAGAGCTTCTTTAGGCAAAGATTGGGCAGGTGAAAGAAAGACCCATGAGGGTTTTCAGAAAGTACGTGATGGAGAAGGTGTATTTAAGCCAGCAGAACCACTACATGTTCTTAACCAGATGAGGGACTGATGAAAATGGTGTTTGGGGAAGGTTTTCTGTTTGGTAGAGGAGGGGGTGTTGGGATTGGAGAGAGAATGCCTCGCGTGCTTTGCAGGGAATCAGCCATGCAGTACTGGGGCGAGCTCAGCGTGGTTGCTGAAATGAGAAGGGAATGTTATTCGGGCACTCCATGGTTTCCATAGGTCCCATTGGAGTTGTAACTCAGAGTGGTTTCTTCTTCCCCGCTCATGTTCATGTTCACGTCTTTGCCAGCAGTGCCTCCTGTCCCACTCACCTTACTCCGTGAGGGCCTCGCATACATCCAAAGTACACAGTTCACAACTCAGCCGAGGCTGAGGGAAAGGTCAGCCTTCCTTCTTAGAAGAAATGTCAGACATGGTTGCTCCTGGGTGTTCAAATTTACTCGTATTGTAAAAGACTAGCTCTAGGGCCATAAAGTGATGAAGGGGTCAGAGAGACCCTGGGGCAGTGGACACGCATGGTCACTTATTGCCCCCAGGGTATGTTATCTCTGTTCTGCAAATGAACAGGAATCAACACTGGGTGAGCAGCCCAGTGGGCCCATCAAACTAATGCATGCCCATGGTTAAAAAATGAGCTAGAGCCGAAAGCTGATGCTCACAGAGGAGCAGTGGCGTAGTCTAAGTATAGTTTGAGCATTTTAGTGGTGTTCACTTTCTGGGTGGGGAAGTAGTCTGTTTGCGATGTGTTGAGTTTAAATTACAATCTCTAGTGGTTCATAGACTTCCAGATTTAATGAAGAACAGCGTAATTACAGCTAATCTTACCTGATGCTCTAAACAGATATTTACAGTTTACAGTAAGGATGTCTTTGTCGTATTTATGACCTGTAACATGGCTTAGAGATTATAGCTTAACTGGATCCTTTGATATCATTAAATATATATATTTAGCTTGGCTACCTAAGATTTGCATGACAAAAATAAAATTGCAGGGACGCCTGGGTGGCTCAGTTGGCTAAGCAGCTGCCTTCGGCTCAGGTCATGATCCCAGCGTCCTGGGATCGAGTCCCACATCGGGCTCCTTGCTCGGCAGGGAGCCTGCTTCTCCCTCTCCCTCTGCCTCTGCCTGCCACTCTGTCTGCCTGTGCTCGCTTACTCTCTCTCCCTCTCTCTCTGACAAATAAATAAATAAAATCTTAAAAAAAATAAAATAAAATAAAATAAAATAAAATAAAATAAAATAAAATTGCAAGCCAGTGGGCCTGGACTGGAAAAAAAAAAAAACCAATCTCTAAATAATATACCAACACGCTCATTTATTTGTTACATTGAGAAATCATCTATTGACTTAATTGCTATGAGACATGAGAATTTAACTCCCTTCTATTACCCACTTTCCCTTCCCTACCCTCCTCTTTATTTTTTATATTAGTGGCATTATTTGTACTTCCTTTGGTCATCACCTTGTGTATTTGTCAGGGTTCTCTAGAGAAACAGAACCAATAGGAGACATGTATTTTTTTTTTAAGATTTTATTTATTTATTTGAGAGAGAGGCAGTGAGAGAGCATGAGCGAGGAGAAGGTCAGAGGGAGAAGCAGACTCCCCGTGGAGCCGGGAGCCCGAAGCGGGACTCGATCCCGGGTCTCCGGGATCATGACCTGAGCCGAAGGCAGTCGTCCAACCAACTGAGCCACCCAGGCGTCCCGAGATATGTATTTTTTAATCAATAAGATATATTTTTGAGGAGATTGGCTTATATGATGATGCAGGCTGAGAGTCACAATTTCCCATCTGCAGGCTGGAGAACCAGTGAAGCTGGTGGTCTAATTCATTCTGAATTCAAAGGCCTGAGAACCAGGAGTGCCAGTGTCCAGGGGCAGAAGAAGATGGATGTCTCAGCTCAAGCACAGGGCAGATTGGCCCTCGTCTGCCTTTTTGTTCTATTCCAGTCCTCAGCTGGTTGGATCATGCCCATCTGCATCATCCAATTGCCAGATAGGGCTTTTCACTTTTCATCAACAGGGCCCAGAACTCAAGTGAGGTCCCATGGCGATGACAGAGATAAGAGCACATACACTGAACACCCAGGTCTGGCATCCTAGGGGCTAACCAGAGAGGTGGGGAAGCACGTTCTGAAATGATGAGAATATCACCAGATCCAGATGTAAGATTCTTTTGGTAGACTTAGTAGGATCCAATCCACACTCAGATCCAGAGGCTTCCACTGGCCTCTCCATGCAAGGGACCTAGAAAAGTGACCACGAGAAAAGAAAGTCTAGATCCATTTACATTATCATCCATAACAGGTATAACGCTTTGGGAACATCTTGAGCTTTCTAGAAATTTTGGAATTTTGGAACCCCCCTCTTGGTTATTTTTGTTACTTTTGCGTCCTTTCCTGTTTGAGCAATCTCAAAATGTTGATCTATTTCAGAGTCCACAAAGGGAGGCCATAGGCTGAAAACCCTGCCTTGTGCCCTACAGCCAGCAGGGAGGTGTAAAAAGAGAATAGGGGGCTGTGCCCCTCGGAAAGAAAGAGGTGGGCCGTGCTGGTCGCCTCGTGGGAGGTTCCATGTCCCCTGGCGGGGGAGTTTCAGCTGCAAGCTGTTTACAAGTTGAGGGTATCAGCCTCAGAGCTAGAGTTACTCCCTGCAGTTTCCATTTTAAGTGCTTTCAGTCGTCCTCTTGCCAAGACGGCTGCTGGCTCACATTTGAGGCACTAATCAGATTGGTCTCAGAGTCCATCATTCAGCTCTGGCTGTCCTTGCTGGCCCTGGCAAATGCCTCGCTAGCACTTAGCTCCTCAGGCCCCAGCCTTCTCATCAGCAACACCCTCCCTTCCTTTTCCTTCTGATACCCCTGCGCTGCCCCCTCCTTCGTGCTCTGGCTGTCACACTCCTTGTGAGGCAACACTTAACACGGTCCCAGGCCAGAGGATCATCGGACCGCTCTCCAACGCAGCTTCGGGCTGGCTGTGTATTCCTAGGTTTTCACCTGCACTGTTTTCCCAGGTGATGCCATTACCAAGAGGCTGCCCAGCATGGTGACCGAGGGACCCTGACTTGCCTGGGCTCTCTTTTCTGCTCTCCCCTCACTAGTAGTGAACAGCACATTTCCCCTCTGCAGCTCCGCTGGAAAGTGGACACAATACTCATAACTAGTACCTCCATCATGGGGCCGGTTGTTCAGGTGCCCTCTCTGTGAGCTAAGACACGTCAAGGACTTGGAATAGTGCCTGACACACACACATGCCTTCCCGTCTCTTTGTCTTACTGCTGTCGTCACCGTTGTCAGCCTTTGCATGTCGCAGCCTCTGGACCTAGACTCCAGAATCACTTGTGTGCATTGTAGGGTAAAAAGAAGGAGCCAAGTCTTGGGAAAACTTGGTCATTTCAGACGGAAAAGAGGAATGAATGCTGGGTGTGGGCTTCGGCAAGTGAGACAAAGCCTTTAACAGAAACAGGGATGCTGCCGTTGATAGTAGCTTATTTCATTAGTTTGCAGATTAATCTGGGGGCTGAGAGCACGATTCCTCTTGGTAGTACTTTTTGTCTAAAACAAATGGGAAATATGAAACCTCAACCAGTTTTTGAGGCACTGTTCAAACTATGTTTTATTTATTAACAATTCCTAGTGCCATGTCCTTAACTCCCAATGCTGGTCTCTCTTTGTTGTTGTTGTTGTTGTTGTTATTGTTGTTGGTTTGTTTGTTTTTTGCTTACAAGGTTATCCTCTCCAGGTCGAGTATAGGTTTTAAAATCAAGTTTTCTCCTCATTTAAATTTTAGTCTTAAAAGCCTGGGAATACTGGCATCATTGAAAAAGAGAAGGGTGCTGAACTGAACTCCCACGTCTAGGGACAGGGTGACGAGAGGTGAAAAAGTGTGAAGACAGCTTGAGAAGTCGGGGCTGTGGCACAACCTTGAAGGCAGCAGCTTCTCTTCCCCGCCTGCATGTTTTGTCGGAGCAGACAGATGTCGGAGATACAGGGGCTAGGGTTTCCACGAGTTCATTTTGATAAAATACTGATAGATTGCTCATACAGTTTTTTTTTTTTTAAAGCTGGGTATGTGGTTATTAAAAGCAGAACGGCTTCGTTTTTGCATATTCAGAATTTCCACTCAAAATGAAGGGGAAATGGCAGAGACAAATGTTCTGACTTTCCAAAGAAATAAGGGTTGGTCTTTTAGCTCTTTTGTAATTAAATCTGGATATAGCTCAAAAGACTCTTTAAAAAGTGTGGTGATAGGATGCTTTCCTCAGGGTAAAGCAGGTGGGGGAAGCGCCTGGAACTCAAGTCTTGAACTTCTGTGACCAAACATGAGGGGTCCAGGTGAGGAGGTTGAGCGAGTTTTAGGGCCGCGTTCTACAGTCGCTGGAGCAGACGTCTGTCAGTGTAGCCGCGACATGGAGCCCAGGTTTCTGGACTTTCCAGAACTGTACCTGGGACCTGAAGAGCTTAGCAGGATGTGGCAAGAACTCTGGAGCTGGATGTTTTTATTTTTTAATTCCGGGATTGTTGACCTGGCTTGGAGGAAAGAGACAATCACCGGGCCAGCACTCCCATCAGCACTATTACTGGGAATTCCAAAACTCGAGTTTTTCCCAGACCCTCAGTGCAAACTCTGGCAACCCTCCATCCAGAGGGAACTAGGTCCTGTGCCTCCTGATGGCTGCATGTTCATCTGGACCTTTGGATTTTTCTTCTCGCTTATCCTTAACCTCCTACTCCAACAATGAGATGCCTTGTAGCTCCCCTTTGTCCCTTTGTCACCTGGAAATTGTCCAATTCCAGGACAGCAGAATACCTGGAGAGCAGTTTCAGAATTGTTAGCCAGTACCTCTGTGGGAAATGACAGGATCATACAGAGTCCAGGATTTATATGCAATTCCTTTGCCTTGATTCTTAAAGGTTTTGACTCATTTATATATAAATTTACATGTATCAGTGTCTTTTTTTGACACAGGCTGCAGTAAGATTTAATTCGTTCATTTGTAACACAGGCTTGATAATTCTGTCATGTTCTGCATTCTTCCTGGGGATCCAGCAACTTCCTAAATGATTATTTTTATTCGCATGCGTATGGTTTACTGTTTATGCTATAAAGTTTTATGGCTTTTGACAAATGCGTAATGGCCTTTGCCTGTCATCAACGTATCCTGGAAAGTGTTTCACCGATTGAACCTCCCTGCTCCAAAGAATGCCTTATAGATTTACCTTGTCTCTAGTTTTGCCTTTTCTAGAACGTCATATGACTGGAATCCCAGAGTCAAGATAAAGAAAGAAAGAAATGGGGGGAGATAAAAGCCTATAAAAACTTGAATATTTGAAAGACCTGGGCAGTGCTGTAGAGAATTACAGTGTGCTTTGGAGGGGGTGTGTGGCTCATATAAGGAAAAAATTCATTTGAAGAAGTTCAAAAGAAAAAAAAAAAGATTTCATAAAGTAAACTGTTTTTGATGTAGAGCTTAAAAGAGTAGTAAAAGTTTGAGCAGGTAGGCAGGGCTGGGGCCAGGGGAGCCTTCCCAGAAGAGGCAGAAGCATGAGCATAGGCTTGGAAGGAGAAAAGAATTGCAGGAGGAATCCGGAGCAGTTTTAACTCATCAAGAAATACAAAATAAGGTTGAAAGCTTCCTTGGGAAAATGTGGCTAGATTCCTTGATTTGGTCCAGGATGGAGAATCCCCGAAGCATTCCGAGGGGAGTCAGACAACGGGTGCCTTCAATATAGTTGTCTGAGGCAGACTTGAAGATAGATTGGGGTCCTAGTTGTGGAGACAAGTTCTGAGGCTCAGGGCCAGGAAATAAATTACACAGAATGCGGGTTTACCCTGCTCTCTGGCGGTAGAGTTCCTATGAAGACTTTTGTAAGTCAAAATGTACATTGAGGAAGCAATTACCATCAATTTATATAGAACCACTTTGGAACATTTCCAGACCCAAACTATAACCTCTCCCAGGCTCTTCTGGTACCTTAGGACACATCTTGCTAACAGGTGCACAGAATAAATCGGGACAAAGCACAGGTGCCCACAGACACAATTCTTTTTTTTTTTTTCCAAAGATTTCATTTATTTGACAGACAGAGATCACAAGTAGGCAGAGAGGCAGGCAGAGAGAGAGAGGGGGAAGCAGGCTCCCCGCTGAGCAGAGAGCCCAATGTGGGACTCGATCCAGGACTCTGGGATCATGACCTGAGCTGAAGGCAGAGGCTTTAACCCACTGAGCCACCCAGGCGCCCCCACAGACACAATTCTAAGCCAGGCAGCTCGATGCTAAGATGCTAAAAGTCCTTCTGGGCGAGGAGCTGGGCTCTCCTGGTGCTGGCTGCCTCTGTGAAGCTCACTGCCAAACAATTTTCGCTTTCCTTGAAAAAGCAAAAAGCCTTTTCTGGTTTCTTGTGTTTAGTAAAAATTGGCGCTCATGTAGGTATTTTGCAAAAGTGAAGTAACTTGAACTTTCAGACAGCAGAGGATCTCTGTGTATGTGCATGTACACATGTGCAAGATGTGTACACACATATGTACCTATATACACATGCACACACGTAAACACACACACATAGATATGCTCCCTGAGAACAGGATCCTCACAGTCTTGCCCATACTGTATCCCCAGCCCCTAATCCAGTGGTGCAGAATCAACACTCAGATCTTCTATATTACTGAGACATATTAATAACCAATACTAATAACCAATAATTAAGATTGCTCTACTGATTTCTATTTGCCCTCTTTTCAGGGTTCCTCTCTCCAGCAATTCCTGTGAACTACTTACAAATTCATTTAGCTATGATGCAGATAAAGTAACTATTACATGAATTTAAAGGTGTGTTTTTGTTCAGTGTCCAATCCACAATCCATAAATTGACTGCCTTTTAAAATTCATGGCTCCGGTAGAGGTATCTAATCCCTGCCTCTACAACCCACCCGTGGGCCCTGTTTGAACATCCTTCACATCCCTTTTTCTCCATATTTCTTTATTGCTGCTCTTTCCATTCCCGGCCTATGCTTCCGTTTCCATCTGATTATTCCCTACTGAAGGGCCTTGGAGTTCATATTAAAATCAATATTCTCAGAATTGCTAAAAACAAGTACCACAAGCACAGCTTGCAGTTAGGGAGGGATTGCTAGACAGTGGAACTGCTTGAAAACACTGATGTGGATAGAAAAATGCTGGCATTGGTAGGTAAACTCAGGATAGCATACAGAAGTGCAGTTAAGCCCAGCAGACCATACGAATGAGGGCTTTGAATTTTGTATCCCAAGTGAGATGGAAAAACATTGCAAGTGTTGAGCCGAGTGACATTCTGGGTGACAGGTGCTCTGCTGAGGATGAACATGTTGCTCGAGGAACAAAAAAGGGCTCTTCACCCGGATGTCAAGGATCGGAGGTCCGATCCAAAAGACAAGTGTAAAAGGAGCAAAAGAGATTAGCTCCAGCTAAGGTCCAGAGGCGAGCTCAAGCACGGAGTGCCTGAGAAATGGAGAGCCTTGCACAATGTGAAGGGATTTGAACTTGCTCCTGAGGCGGTGGGAGCCAGTGGAAAGTTTTATGGTGGGGAGGGACATGACAAGTGACATGGCCCTTACTCAGGTCATTCTGAGAGTCGATCGGAGGAGAGCAGGAAGACAGGAGGCATGAAGGCCAGGTGATGGGATCCCAAGGTGATGCTGGCCGGTGTGGGGAGAGGAGGGTCATTTTCCCTTTTTCTCCCTCTAGGTTCTTTGATAATTAAATTGACATAAGACAGAGTAACAGGAGAAAAATGTATTTTATATGTATAGGAGCTCATTGACATAAGAGATTCAAAGAAGTGACCAAAGCAGGCAGCTTTTAGACCTTTTAGACAAAGAAACAGTGTATTTGTAAAGAGTTGACAAGACATTGGCACCTGGGTGGCTCAGTTGGTTCAGTGGCTGGCTCTTGATTTCAGCTCAGGTCATAATCTCAGGGTCGTGAGACCCTTAAAATTCTCTTTCTTCTTCTCCCTCTCCCCCCCTCGCCCCACCCCGTTAGTGCTCTCTCTCTCTCTCTCAAAAAAAAAAAAAAAATTAAAGTATTGAGAAGACAAAGAAGTTTGGACTTGGGGTAGTAAATTAGCAAAGAAGTAACAAGGTTTGTTTATACAACCCTCTTGGCCTTGGAATTCCTATCTCTGGGGCTAAGAATGTCTCCTTTCCTCCTGGTACAAGGGGGTTACTTTTCACATGGGAAACTTCTTTCCCACTAACAGGGGAACAAAAGATAGTCAGTGTCCTTGCATTGGCTGTTTCTTATGTAATTTTAATTCAAAATAATCAACATGCCAAAGTGGCATATTTGGAGGCAGCCTGAGTCGAACCCCACCACCTGCGTTAAGTCAGCATTGCAGGGATGGAGAAGAGGAGCCAGATTCTGAAGAAATCGCTCAGGAAGAATCGATAGGAGTTTGTGATTGAGCAGCTCTAGGGAATGGGGAAGAGGGAGGGTCTGAGAAGGCCTTCAGGCCCCTGGGCTGCAGGCACCCAGTAGCCAGTCATTCCAGAGGAGTCATTTCTCTGAGGATGTAGAGGATAGGAACAGGCACACCTAGAGTTCCAACAGAAAGGCCCTGATGCTTCTTTGCCTTTTGTTAAAACACAAAATTCAGCTGGGTAAACTTAAAGATCTAATTGACTTTACTCAACAATTCAGGATTCAAGGAGCATCCCATCTAGCAAACAGAAGGAAGGTCTGAGGAGTCATACCATGTGGAAGGTGTTTTGTTTTTTGTGTTTTTTTTAAGATTTTTATTTATTTACTTGACAGAGAGAGAGAGAGAGAGAGAGAGAAAGCAGGGGGAGGGACTGAGGGAGAAGCAGGCTCCCTGTTGAGCAGGGAGCCAGAAGACATAAGACTCCATCCCAGGACCCTGAGATCATGACCTGAGCCAAAGGCAAACACTCAACTGACTGAGCCACCCAGACACCCCTGCCCCCGTCCTGCCCTCAAACCCTTACTGCCTTTAAAAGCCTTCCATTTGGGGCACCTGGCTGGTTCTTTTGGGCACCTCTGCCCCCTCCTCCTGTTCGTGCTCTCTCTCAAATAGATAAATAAAATCTTAAAAAATAAATAAATAAAGGGAGAAAGGGGGTGGGAGAGGGAAGTCATAAAAGAAAAGACCATTTTAGGTAAGGTGAAGGGCAGGGATCAGTCACACGATTGGGGTCAACTCAGATTGATTGGGTAAAGGTCACAATCCTGGGAGGAGAGGAAACTAAAATTAAGTCTTGGTTTGCTGTCTTGGCGGGGCAGGTGACTCCGTTTTGGACCTGTGGTGCTGTTTTCACCCTCCCGGAATGGGCACTGTGGGAGGCGGCTGGTACTTCAGGGAACGTCACGGTCTGCGTGCAGTTGTTCAGGAAACCAGGCTATAGAAAAGAAGGTTACAGGGTCCGTTCTTTTAGCTGTGGATTTTAATTGCATATTTGGCTTTCTAAAAATGAGACCTAACACTGTTAGTTCCCAGTGCCCTTCATTCTGGAACAGCCTCCCTTCAGCAGCACATTTGGGTTGTAGGGAACACGGCATCCGTTTTCTCTGGAAATATTTCACGTCTGTCTTCCGGATCCCAGGCTCTCTGTGTTCTCCTCCAGCAAGATGGTAGTGGCAGGGGGAGGCAGTGCCAGTCAGGCTGGCCTGGGGGCTCAGGTTTGGTCCTGAAATCCAAGTACCCTGGCCGCTGAGAGCCGCCGGCCCCCCAAGGGTGGAAGGCAGGAGTGGGCTGAGGGCCAAGGGAGTGAGCAGGCTGTGTGCCTGGAAACCTGAGAACCAAATTTAGGTTTAACAGCCGTAGTGGAGAATGAACCTTTCGGAAGCTGCAAAGCTGAAATTGTATGAAGATGGTGGGGTTTAGATCATCCTTGAGACAAACAACCTGCTAGATTTGGATTACCCGGCTGGATTTTTTTATTAGTGTTTCTCACAGAAATCCGTATGAATTAAACAGATGCAGGAAATATGGTGACAGTGTGACAGACGGCAGGACACGCATTTCTGGGCTGGACTGCATTCCCCTCTTCACACACACACACACACACACACACACACAACCACACTGAAGCCAGATCAACTCATCTGCTGGGATGACAAAGGGACACGCAGAAGCGTTTCTGGTTTATCAGGATGGGAGGACAGACATGTCACCACCCTTGGCTCTGTCAGAACTGTCAGTTCTAACAGTTTTTAACTTTACTTTACTGGTTCACGTCAGTTCTTCAGCCTTTGGATGGCTCAGGATGGGCTCATTTGCATTGTTCCTCTGCTATGTCCATCTTTTCAGGATCCACACTGTTCCATCTGGAGCTCACGATGGGGAAACTGAGTCCACAAAAGGCTTATGCAGAACTTAACAGACTGTCGCACTCAACAGCAGTGTTGAGAAAGAACAGGAACAAACCTGAAGCAATGTTTCGGTTTCCTGAGTGTGTGTGTGTTTGCACATGTGCGTGTGCGTGTGCGTGCGCAGTGAGGGAGGCGAGTTTGGTGGATGTATTACCGCGGGAAAAGTGTCCAGGAGTGGCCTTCTCTCTGCTGACTATACTTCCAGTGAAGTTGCTGGTAACCAGTATTTGCATAGAATAAAAGAACAAGTGAATATCTGGAAATCTTCCCTTTTCTGTTTCTGTATCCTGTAACCATAGTAACAAGACTTCTTGGGGTTTTTTAAAGAAAGCAAATTTTGTGTGGATTGTTAAAAAAATGTATATTGCAGGTGGAATAGAAATGACGCTCACTGTGTAATACAGTTTTCAGTGTGCAAACGAATATGTCCTTAGATGTCCTTTTGCACAAAACCCATTAAGCCTAAATGTCTAGGGTCACCCTAGCCCCGACGTTCCTGGTTCTTGACCTCACAGGAGAGGCTTGACTGATACCATCTCAGTATCAGGGGAGGGAGAGCCCTCTAGTGGAATGTCACCAGGGCAGACAGTGCAGTGCAGCAGGAAAGGACTCCCGAGAAGTCAGAGGAAGAATATTCTGTTTAGTCCAGCCAATTGAACTCCAACGTGTACGCATGGTATGACTCGCCATATCTTCCTGCTGACTTGGAAGATGCTTATCAACAAATCTGTGATGTAGAATCATCAAGAACCTACTGAGGACTGGGCTAAGTAGATACTCAAATTAGAATAATTATTCCGAGGACATAGAGCCTTCTTCATAGCCCTCACCTGAAAAGCTTGGAATGGGCAAGGTTGAGGAGTAGGGGATACATTTGGGTAATAAATAGTCAAGTTTAAATTCGATGGGAGGATTCACTCCCACCCCAGGATTAATAGCTATAAGGTTTGTTCATGGTTCCAGCTGCTTCTTTAAACAGAAGGACACGCCATTCTAACCTTTGCCTTCCCCAAGTCTGTCACCTGAGTTGGGCCATGACCATCATCATACTTCAGTGGGTGATTTACCTTGTAAGTAGGAAGAAAGAAACAAAGCACTCTGTCCCCTAATCCCTGACCTTAACACATGTCTGAGATTGTAATGCTAGATTTTTGCAAAAATGTTCATCCCGTCTCAACTAGGGTCATGATATTTCTGTTGGCTCTTTATTCTTGTCATTAACTATTTATAAATAAAATGAGAGACTTTCAAGATCTTAAAACTTTGCAGTTTAAAATGATTTCTTGATATTAATGGTTTCTAACCATTTTTATAACATGCTTTCTTTAAAAGCCTGTTATATGAGAAATTCCCTGTTGTACATGTGCATTAACAATGCATTCTAAAAAATGTGTATCGTTTGGATTGTGCCCCTTTGCTTATTGCTCTGTATGATCCATGAGCCCTTCCCCTCATGGGCTCAAAAAGCTTGTTTCCTGGCAACAAGAACCCAGCTTTGAAGCGTATGCCCTTCAAAGCTCTCGGAAGATGCCTCACCAGAACGGTGCACCAGAAAATGCACGCTCAGGACATTTGAGCTAAAACCGCAACTGCCCTTGCTTCTAGCCGGTGACCCTGCGGTCTTTGACTATGTCGTCGACACAGCTGAATTGTCCTTTGCTGAAAGAAAATGGCTACAGCAAGGATTTGTAAAGCCTATCTTTACTTCAAGGACCATCTTAAATCCTCGTATCTTCCTTGTGGCCTGTTGGGTATGGCTGTTTCTGAAGTCTCGGTGGCCTTCCTCTCTGTAGGACTTACGTCATGTGCTGCATTCTGTAGTGGCTCCATTCCATGCACGTGGGTCCCACGGTCCTGGCACACACATGTGCCCTGAAGGCAAGGCCAGCGTATCTGTACATCCGGGGTCTAGTTCACTCACCCATCCATTCTTCTGGCCATCACTGCAGATATGCATTATCTGCAGACAGATCCTGTTACTCTCTCTAGAAATGCCTTTATGAATAAAACAAACAAGATCTTTCTCCTGATACAGAGTCCTGGTCAGTGGGGGGTGGGGTGGCAAACCTTAAATTTGTAACCAATGGGGCGCCTGGGTGGCTCAGTGGGTTAAGGCCTCTGCCTTCGGCTCAGGTCATGATCCCAGGGTCCTGGGATCGAGCCCCGCATCGGGCTCTCTGCTCAGCAGGGAGCCTGCTTCCTTCTCCTTCTCTCTCTCTCTCTCTCTGTCTGCCTCTCTGCCTACTTGTGATCTCTGTCAAATGAATAAATAAAATCTAAAAAAAAAAATTTGTAACCGAGAATGGCCATTTTCCACAAGGAAAGATACATAGAAGTTTATACAAGGTGATAGAAATTGCAGAGGAAAAAAGAAGATGGTACCCTAAGAGAGAACACGGGGTGGTGGGGGGAGCTTACTTAGACTGGAGGGTTAGAAAAAGCTTCTGAAGAAAGCCAAAGACACATGGTACCTCCCATACAGCAGGTGCTAAGAAGTATTTCTGGCTCCGAGAACTGTTTAACCAGGACTCCATGCACATGGTGTAGACCTTCTGTGTTTCCTCCAGGCTGTGTCTCCCAGTGCAGTCCTACGCCTGCCCTTACTTGCCACCAACCTGTGTTTGTTCTTTCTGGTGCTCTCTGTTTCCGTGAGCCCATGGACACCCCTGCCGTGTCAGCCCAAGCTACGGCGGAAGTGTTCAAAAACAATATTCGACTGAGCAAATTTTAAAGATCTGATTTTATCCAGTGATTCATGATATCAGCCAGCATCCCATCTAGCCCATAGAAAAGAGCCCCAAGGAGCTCTACACATTGAAAGACTTTTGTAGGGAGAAGGGAGTGGACACGAGGAAGTTGTACTAGCAAAAAGCAGATTATGGTATTATATGCAGTTATAATCAAATCCCTCTTATTCCCTTACAGGTAGGTACAGACACTTCCAACTTGAGAAAGGCAGACCCCAAAGGTCGGAGTGCCCTGTTGGCTGATATCCAGCAAGGAACTCGCCTACGGAAAGTCACGCAGATCAATGACCGCAGTGCCCCACAGATTGAGAGTAAGTGAGCAGCTGGGCCGGGCCTGACATGTGTCAAGGGCAGGCCACGTGGGCCTCAGCCAGGCACCTCTGGCTTGCTCAGGCCAGGGGCCACACTTGCTACCCAGGACGCACTTTGGGCCATCGCAGACTTGCACAATGTATAGGCCACGTGGGTGAGAGTCAGAGCTCCCTTCCCAGGTCTGCAGATGGTTTAGAGCCTATCTTCTACCACTGTTCAGACGCTAAGAAAACAAGTAAAACCATGGTGGGATAACTGTTTCTTTTAATGGTGATAAAATACACATAATATGATGGGGCACCTGGGTGGCTCAGTGGGTTAAGCCTCTGCCTTTGGCTCAGGTTGTGATCTCGGGGTCCTGGAATCGAGCCCCATGTCGGGCTCTCTGCTTGGCGGGGAGCCTGCTTCTCTCTCTCTCTGCCTGCTTCTCTGCCTGCTTGTGATCTCTCTCTATATATATCAAATAAATAAAATCTTTTAAAAATTTTTAATTAAAAAAATACACATAATATGAAATTCACCATCTTAGCCATTTTAAGTGTCCACTTCGGTGACATTTGTACATTCACAATGTGGTTGCAGCCATCACCTCAGTCTAGTTTCAGAACATTTTCATCACCCCGAAAGGAGACCCCATGCCCATGACATGTCACTCACCATTCCGCCAGTCCCCAGCAGCTGCGCAGTCTATTGTGTGTCTCTGTGGGTTTGTATCTTTGGATATTGATGTGAACAGAATCATGATATGTGGCCTTTGGGGACTGGCTCCTTCACTTAGCATAATGTTTTCCAAGTTCATCCAAGCTGTAGCGTGCACCTTCTTACTATCAATGAATATTCCATCGTCTGGATATTCCAGTCTGTGTTCATCCATGGTGAGACACCCTCTAAAGATCACTGACCCTGTGCCCACCTAGTCCTCAAAGAGAGAATAATTAAAGTCTCAACATTAAAGTGTGCCAAATCGTGTTTGCAAGGGAAAAAGATGTCCCCGGACTGAGTTCCGAGTCTGCTACCAGGTGCATCTGGGAATTTCTCTGAGATTCAGTCCGCTCATCTACAAAATGCGGGAGGTAGTAATAATTGCTTTTTCTTTCTTTCTTCCTTTTTTTTTTTTTTTTTTGGTCAAGATTGCTGAAGGTTGAAATAATTTATGCAGAATTATTTATCCATGTCATCTCTTGTTATGTCTTCATATAGTTTTCAATGATGCACATGATGGTAATTCTCCAAGAGAGTCCTAAAAATGTAATTGTATCTAGTGTCTGTAATTATATATTTTCATATACAAGGATAGATAAGTTACTTTAAGAAATATTTTCAACAATTGCAATAAAAATTTGTTTCCAGGAGACCCACTAATTGGTTAAGCCCAATTACAGATAAACCCATCTGATTGGAACACTCACTCCCTAATCATTCCAGTTGATAGGTAATGTATATAAATACTCAGAATAATCTGAACACATTCATCCACCAGTGGCACTGTGCTCTGATACCTCTGTGCAAGTTAGCCCCAGGCTGTGAACATTTCTTGCTAGGCATTCTTGTCTAAGCCGAATGCCTTCTCATTGCATGGAGTTGGTCATCACACACATCTGGAAGGCTGGAATTACTGACACCTCTCCCCCAGGGTTTCACAAGCTTTCACTTCTGTAGAAGAAAAGATGCAGGGAAGGGTGCAGGGCTCAGGGAGTAAAAGCTGGTGAGATCGAGAAGGAAAATGCCAAAGCATCAATCATTGGAGACCTTCCCTTCCTGCTTGTAGTCCTGGGCCAGACTCTGTGGATGAGAAGTTACAATTACTGACTGGACTAAATCCATGGGTATTCTCTGTCTGGTCCTCCCACAACAGTCGAGTTGAAAATAGGGCTGGTGCTACACCTACAGTGTTTGGGTGCTTGCATTTGGAAGGTGCAGCCAGTTCCCCCTCCGGCATCAGTGGAATGGCAGCATTTAGGTCCCTTCGTTTGGGTCATTTTCCAGGGCTCTCGGCTACCAATGGTCAGTTCCTGGGTGAATCCAGAGAGAGTAGCAAACAGGCGTGAGCACAGGAGTCTGCGGGGTAACCGGGCAGAGGGGTTTGGGAAAGCCCACTAGGAGGGTAGGGCTGGAGGTGGGAGGACGGGAAGGCTCCCCCAGGTGCTGATGGATCACAGCCCGGACTGAGAGCCAGCTGCTCCACTCTGCTCGGAAGCCCTCATCTACTTGCCTCTTCTCTGCAAAGGCTCCAAAGGAACCAACAAAGAAGGAGGAGGGTCTGCAAACTCTCGAGGTGGAAGCACCCCCCCAAGCCTGGGAGATCTGTTTGCTGGTGGCTTTCCTGTGCTGAGACCAGCCGGCCAGAGGGATGTGGCAGGTAAGGGAGAATTCAGACCGACTCCCTGGTGATCTTTCTGTCCTTGACACATAAAATCGGCTGGGCAATCCTCCTGAGCCATAAGGATTGTGGCATGTTTTTAGGAGAAAGTTACATAGCAGGAGATCATGGTTTGGGAGCATGACCTGGAATTACCCAAAGCATTGTTCTCAAGGGATCTTGTAAGTCATCATCCTGTTTAAATCATCCCGTTGTAATAATTGAAGAATGACTTGCCACTGTGTGTAGTGCTGAGCAATGGTGTGATTGGAGCCCCCATTGCAAAGTATAGACCAAAGGTATAAAGCCCTTTGGAAAAATCTTAGCGATATCACCATAACGTATCAGGCATCATTGTCAGCTAGGTGTTGCTCTATAACCAAATAGCCTAAAACTTAGGGACTTTAAACAACCACGTATCTGGCTTATAGTTCTGTGGTTGGCAGTTTAGGATGGGCTCAGCTGGGCTCCCTCTGGTAAGTGGGTAAGGTGGCTTTTGCTAATCTTATATTTCTTATATCTTTCATGCCTCAGCAGAGATGACTGGCCTGAGACATCCATATGGTTTCTCAGTGTCTAGCAGAATATTTGGGATTGTTTTTCCTGTTGGTGGTAGGGTATACAAAGGGTATACAAAGTCCCTTAAGGCTTAGTCTTGGAGTTGCCACAGTATTGCTTCCTACAACACCCTCTTGTCCAAGTCACAGGGCCAGCCCAGAAACAAGGGTGGGGAAAGACACTTCACTTCTGGATGAAAGGTCTGCAAAATCACATTTCAAAGATCATAGAATCAGCAGTGAGTGGGTAATCAAGGCTGTTTCCTCAGCCAGTCTACTGCAGTCATTTGTGTGTTAGTGGGTATCAGGTATTTTGAAAGCATTGCATTAAAATTGGGTAATTACTTATTAATTATGTGTGATAGAAGTGTTTTTCCTGTTATTGTTCTCTTTAGCCAGCAAGCGGGAATAAGCTCTGAGAATTGCATTAATCAGGGAATATCAAGCCCCAAACGTTTCTGGTATAGAATCTTCTGGCATGGGGTTTGCCAACCTTTTCAGTGGGCTCTGTGGCTGTTTGACATAATGGGGTGCATTTGCTTCGGTCACCTACTGACAAAATCCAGCAAAGATAAGGGCTGTAGGATGCTTTCTGATCCAGTTTGAACCTTCTCAGAGGTCACTGACTTTCTTCTTTTTTGCTAAAGGTTTAGCAAAGAAGGTTGGCATTTCCCAGTGCCTCCTTTTTCAAAATTCCTGAGTGGTATCAAATAAACATCATATAATATAATATACTATATATTGTATTATATATAATATATATTATAATATATCATATATCATATATCATATATAATATAACTATAATATATACTATTATATATAAAAACTATAATATATATAACTATGCTTATATTACATATTATAATTATTACATATGATATATGTTATATATAATAATATATATTGTGTTATAATTATTATTTTATATATATTATATATATATAAATTGTCTTCCAGTTTCTCTTCATAGAAGTACACATAGGAGAAATAGCCCCCAGTCAGTTTTAACAGAGACCAGCCAAAGGAGGCCAGCTCATCTCTATTCCTACCTGTCAACACTAGGTCACAGGTGTCTGATGCCTGAGCCACTCTGTTAAACAAGGATTAATTTCAGTAGAGGAGATGGAAATCCATAATGCAGTGGCTAATGATGCCTGCTACAGAATAGTAGCTCAATAAGTAGAGCCAATAAGTAGATGCATGGGGCTGGGTGCCATGTCAGAGTAAGACAGACCATGGCCGTCCCTCCCAGAACCCTTCCATCAGCCCCCTGGTCATTCAGAGAAAAGGACTTCAGCCTTTGCTACCTCTCTCATGTTACTGTCTACCACTCTTGCTAGCACACACCCTCCCTTCCAGCTGCATGGCCCTCTCGCTGTTCTTGTACACACCAGGCATGTTGCTGCCACGGGGCCCTTGCACTGATTGCTCCCTTGACCGGGAACACTCTTCCTCAGGTGTCTTCATGACTCATGCTCTCCCTTCCTTCAGGTCTCTGTTCAAGTGGGACCTGATCAATCTATCAGTGAGGTTTTATTCATCAACCCATATAAAATATCAGCCTCACCCCCTTACTCCATATCCCCTCTACCTTTAGTTTTCTTATATTACTGCTCACCATCTGACATGTTATATATTTACTGGTTTATTTTTTTATTTCTGTCTTCTCCCTCTAAAGATAAGCTCTGTGAAGGCAGGAACTAAGTTTTTTTCACTGCCTTAAAAATGCCAGATGCATAGTAGATGCTCAGTAAATATTTGTTGAATGGAATGTGGGAGTGGGTAGCATGGTTGCTTAGGGCCCTCAGGCCAAGAAAACAGAGTGTGGTGCTCACAGTACTTTGGGCAGCCCATGAAAATGTTTGGATATCTTCTAAAATCAGAAAAAAAAAAACCCAACTATGAACTTTTAGAGTCAAAGATTATATTTGTTTTTATAGCAATGCACCTATGAAATGTCTTCAAAAGTCATAATGTGGTCTTGGCTTGGAGTTCTGAAGAGTGATCATTAAAATAAGATGGGGGGCACCAGAATGGCTCAGTCAGTTAAGCATCTGACTTCAGCTCAGGTCATGATCCCAGGGTCCTGGGATCAAACAGGCATCGGGCTCCCTGCTCACAGGGGGTCTGTTTCTCCCTCTCCCTCCCTTTTTGCCCCTTCCCCAGTTCATCCTCTCTCTCCTAAATAAATAAATAAAATCTTTTTATTTTATTTTTATATCATAAAATCTTTTTATTTATTTATTTTTAAAGATTTTATTTATTTGTCAGAGAGAGAGAGAGAGCACAAGTAGGCAAAGTGGCAGGCAGAGGCAGAGAGAGAAACAGGCTCCCATCGAGCAAGGAGCCCAATACGGGACTCGATCCCAGGACTCTGGGATCATGACCTGAGCTGAAGGCAGCGGCTTAACTGACTAAGCCACCCAGACATCCCTAAATAAAATCTTTTTAAAAAGTAAAAAAATAAGATAGGATGAGGAACACTACTGGGTTCTACGGAATGTGTAATGAGACTTCCATGCCCTCTAAAGTCTGCTGGAAACATACCCAGATTAAAGGAACATGCACATCTTTCATCTTTTGATGACCCCCAGGCTCTCGATGCACTCAAGCTGGCCTTTCCCCACCCTCTCTGTGGTCTCCTTTTGTGTTCCAATTTGCATTTCTAGGGTTAGCGTTTATGTGATAATGGAAAGCCTCCTCCTTCCTCCCCTTGGCTCTCTCCACTGGCCCCATGCTACCCGGTTTCCTGGCCTGCACTTGACATTGATAGTTCCTCTGTCCGTGGGTCTCACCTGCAGTGCATGCTGCCCGCTCTCTGCTTCATCCTGGAGTGGGCCTGAGCAGAAGCCCAGGGAGGATGGGTGCCTACCTTGCCTCCGCTGTTCATGTCATGATAAAAATAAGTTTGCCCACTTCTCATTTGCTTGGCTGCTTAGTAAACAGAAGCTTCTGTACTTTTAACTGACTCGTTCTAAGAGCTTTTGGATCTTGGGCACATGGTGTCCTCAGTCATTTCCAAAGCCTGCATTGGTTACTCAGGGGCTGATTGTGCTCCTCGAACTTGTTAGCCCTTTTAAATTCATGGAGAGAGTAGGCATATAGGGAGGCCTCGCCTTGTTAGGGGCTGCCTTGGTCCTCCCTCTGCATCTCTGTGTGCTGTGGAAGCAGGCTTGGAGGCAGGAATCTCTGAGCCTGACCCCTGCCCTAGACCTCCCATGAAATGTCTAACATTAGCGTTTGTGGGTGGTAGATCCCGTCTTCAGCAAGGCCAGGTGGGGGCCTTCCCTCCTGATCATGGCCCGCCACCTGTTCCGGCAGTGCCTGCCTTAGACCCCAAGGAGATCAGTGATGTCAGGCAGGATGGAGGCATCGGTATGGAGATGTTATCTCTTCTGGAATGGCCCCAAAGAAAACCCACAACAGAGAAATGGGGACATCACCACCTTGCCCCAAGAGTAGCCTTTTGGTATAGAGACCTGTAATGAGTAGTGCTGCCCAGGTAACTGTCCCCCCCCATCACCGGTGGGGGGCGGGGGGGGCCTCCCTGTAGAAGGCCAAGTGCTGCCATTCGGCCCACTGAGTTCCAGCTCCAGTGTCCCCTCTGCCACACCTCGCTTTGATTGCCTGGCTTTTGGCATTAAGCCCTTTGGGGTACGATCTTGCATCTGGTTGGGTAAACACAACTGGAGACTCATCAGCTAAAAAGCTCAGAACCACCACCAGACGCTGGGGTTTCTAACCTGATTTGAAATTCGTGGTTTTTATTCTGCAACACCCAGGAAGCTGTAGGTGGGAGAAGCAACCATCTTTTCAAGTGTTCTGCACATGTTTTCATCAGGGTAATAAAATACAAGGGTGCAAGGATAAGAAAAGACGGGTTCCCCGGAATTCCATTCGGGAGAGCAGTATATCCGTTTGGAAGGAGTATTTTAGCGTGCCTCCAGAGCGGACGGTGATGCTCTAAAGACACATTTAAGCAGTGATCGAAGACCTTCCATGCTTTAGTAAACGGAGAGGATAACATTCTTCTCCACGGCGAGAGAGGGACGAGGGGGAAAGAGTGCAGTACAGTGCAAGGGTTTTGTGCAAAGAGTGGCGAGGCCCTCCTAGGGAGCACCTCTGCCCAGCTTTCCCTGAAGCACACCAAACACACATCGCTGTGAGGAGTGTGCCATTGTGAGTTCCCAAGAGCCCTATTTTTCAAGTTGGGGTTTGTGGATCTGTGGGTTGAGGAGACCCAGGAGACCAGGAGACAGAGAGCCTGTTGCAAATGGTCATGTCTTTTGCAACTTCCAGAGGCCATGGAACTGGGAGGTTCAAGGTCGTTGGACCTGGATCCCCAAGTCAGTTCCCACTGTCTTCAGGGTGACCTTATACATTCAAGGAATGATTCATCTTCTGATCTTGCTGCAGAAAACAAATGCTCACACCATGCTGGAAGTGAGGAAAGCCTCCCTAGCAAGGAGCCTCTTGTTGGTACACCTGAAGTTCCAAACTAGGATGTAAGGACTGGGTCCCCAACTGCACTGACCAAGTGGGTAATGGTGAATGGGTGTGAGGGTGGTGTTGCAATGAGGAAGGCCGAAGGAGGCCAGAACAGTCCAGTGCTCTGGGTTGGGAGACTCCTGGGCCCTTGGCAGGTGAGGGCAGAGGTGGGATGGAACAGGAAATCTGGTCCTGCACCACAGCCTGGTGGCCTGAGCTGGGCTGTGACAGGTGCTGCCCCTGAGGCTTCCGGTTGAACCTACAGTATGACAGCGCCCACCACACAGTTCACGGACATCATGCTGGATGGTGTCTGTCCTCGCTGCCTACAAACTTGGGTTTTTCCTTCCTCTGTCTCTGAGCTGACTCAAAACTTGTTTTCCTTCCAGGTGGCAAGATAGGGCAGGCCCCTGGCTCCCGAGCACCTTCTCCCCGGCTGCCCACGAAAGCTCTTGGTGGCCCACTTAACCCCCCTGCATCTCCCAGGCTAGGCAATGCCTCGGAGG